>JXTC01000143.1:73980-113992 GCA_002914845.1 Trema orientale | reverse complement strand
TTCATCCACTATGTTGGCTTCATTCTTCTTCTTCTTTGGAAGTCGACAGTCTGAAGCCTTGTGACCCATCTTGTCACAGTTGAAGCACTTCCCTTAGAATCTCTGTTTCCTGCTTATCCCACCTTTAGGCCCCAACTTATGGCTTGGCTGTTTCTATTTATTCTTCTTGGCTTTAGAGCCTTGAGAATGTTCTACAATATTTGCCTTAGACATAGGCGTACTCGACGATGCTCCTGACTTTTCAGCACGTCTGTTGTCTTCCTCAATGCGAAGTCGCACAACAAGCTCTTCAAGGTTCATTGCCTTTCGCTTGTGTTTGAGGTAGCTCTTGAAATCCTTCCATGCAGGGGGTAGCTTTTCAATGACAGTAGCTACTTGGAAGGGTTCACATATGACCATCCCCTCAGCCTGAATTTTATGCAGAATCAATTGAAATTCTTGAACTTGACTGATTACTGTTTTGGAGTCGACCATTTTTAAAGTTTAGGAAGCGTCCCACCACAAATTTCTTGGACCCAGCATCCTCAGTCTTATATTTATGGTCAAGTGACTCCTATAATTCCTTTGCCGTCTTCTTATTACGATACACGCCATATAAAGAATCAGTCAAACCGTTCATTATATAGTTATGGCACAGGTAGTCAGACTGTTTCCAAGCATCAACCGTAGTGATGACATGGAAGTCTTGCTCATTTTCGTTGGCTTTTGGAGTCTTCTCAGTCAAGAACCTCGCAAGGTTTAATGTGGTCAGACAGAATAACATCTTCTGTGGCCATATTTTGAAATTCAACCCATTGAACTTCTCAGGCTTCTCTCCGTGGTGCACTACTGGTACCACCGGAGTCACAACAGGGGTTGGTATTTGAGCCACAACAGGAGCAGGCACATGGGCCATAGTAGGATTGTTTGATTCAGTTGCCATTTCTGACAAGAATAACAAATCCAATAAGATTTCTTTTTCTAGAAATAAACGGTAATAATCAAATATTACTCAATAGACAAACTCCCAGGAAAGACCACAAAGGGGTCACAAACAGTCCCACTTAAAATCCAGCCTCCTAGACAGAACTTGTCTAAATTGTAATTGTTCAATTATCACAATTTATTAAAGAAATATCTCCAATCACAATATATAAATCCAGATATATTATAAAGCAATAACACATAAAAGACATAGAAGCCTTTGAAAACTACAAAGGTTTTCTAGAAACTAGTTTTATTTCCACCAAACTAGTTTACCCTATATGTAAGCAAATCACAAGAAACCTTAGAAAACCATAAAGGTTTTCATAAGAAACCTTAGGAAACTACAAAGGTTTTCTAAAAACCAATTTGGTTTTATTGTAGCAAAATACCTTGTATGTAAGTAAATCACAGGAAACTAGTTTTATTTATATGTAGCAGAATATCTTGTATATAAGTAGATTACAGAAAACCATAAAAGTTTCATGAAAACCAGTTTGATTTCTTTTTAGCAGAATTTCTTGTACGTAAGTAAATCACAAGAAACTACAAAGGTTTCTTGAAAACTAATTTGGTTTCCTTTTAGCCAAATACACTGTACATAAGTGAATCACGAGAAACTAAGTTGGTTTCTTTTTTAGCAAAATGCCCTGTACGTAAGTAAATCACAGGAAACATTTAGAAACCACAAATATTTCCTAAAAACCAGTTTGGTTTCCTTTTAGTATATTGTCATGTACGTAAGTAGATCATATGAAATTGCAAAGATTTTCTAAAAACTAGTTTGGTTTCGTTCTTGCAGAATGCCTTATATGTAAATAGATCGTAGGAAACCACAAAGATTTTCTGGAAACCAGTTTGATTTTCATTTTAGCAGAATGCCTAGTAACCAATTTGGTTTCTTAGTAACCAGATTAATTGCTCTAGTTGGTTTCTATTACTAAACAAATTAGTAACCAACTACTAGATTGGTTTTTAGTTACTGGTAGAAACTAATTTGGGTTGGTTTTTAGTTTTAAGCGTAGCTAGTAACCATTTTCTTGAAAAAAAAAAAGACAGTAACCAGATTAGTTTCTTAAGTTGGTTTTGGTTACCATTAGAAACCAATTTCGTTTAGCTTTTAGCTTCAAGAATAGCCAGTAACTATTTACTCAAAAGAAAAAAAATAAAAAATAAAAGCTAGTAACCAATTTGGTTTCTCAGTAACCTGATTAGTTTATCAAGTTGGTTTCTCTTAACCAAATTAGTAATCAACTGCTAACTTAGTTTTTGGTTACAGGTAGGAACCAATTTAGTTTTGGTTTCAAGAGTAGTTAGTAACTATTTCCTCAAAAGAAAGAAAAAAAAAAAAGAGCTAGAAACTAATTTAGTTTCTTCATAACCAGATTGGTTTTTCAAATTGGTAACTATTGTTAATTATTAGTTAATAGTAAAAGCTAATTTAGTTTCTCGTTTTCACTAACTAAATTAACAAAATTAGTTACTAATTTACAATAATTAATTTTGTTATTGGTTTCTAATTCCGAGTAACCGATTTTGTTACTGCTAGTAATTAGAAACCATAGAAACTAAATAGCAATCGTAAGCCGATAACCAGAGAAACATGGTTATTATAAGTTCTTTAGCTTGGAAAATACATATATATATATATATATACCAGTATGTTACCAATTATTTATTTTTGCTAAATTAGTTAGTTACCTACAGTAACCTAGAAAAAAATGCTAGTAAAATAATGGATTTTCATTTTCTCAAATAATAATTTAAAAAATACATATATTTTTCTCATTCTTTAAAGATTAACGAAAAAAATAGTTTCTTGTATCTCTAAGAAAAAAAAAATGTAGTTCTTTTTGTCATAAGAAAGGAAAAAGAAAAAGTTAATATTTTCATTTATTAAAAAACGAAAAGGAAAAATGTTTTTTTTTTGAAAAAAAAAAAGAGGAAAAGAAAAAGATAGTACAAAGGAAAAAGTATTAGGAAAAAAGAAAAAGAAAAAAATTAAAATTAAAAAAAAATAAAAAGGGAAAAAATACATGAAGTAAAAAAGGAAAAGAAAAAAAAATAGGAGGCTTGTGATTTGAACCATCAATCGTATCTTAAGGATACTAGGATAATGCACTAGCCATCAGATTATGTCTTTCATCCTTTATTATGCACAATGTTTATTACATAAACTATTTAACAAAGACGAACTTATTTGCGAAAATACCACAGCGTTTTGGAGGTCGCACTTTTTAGAATTTTCTTTTAGAAAGGTCGTATAAAAATTGAATCATTTTTGAAAACCGTAATTTTGGAATTATTTTTCAAAAAGTCATATTGAGCGTTATTTTCCCTTGTAATTAAGAGTATGGCTTGTTGGACCTCTTAGGCTTTGGGCCAATTAGTGATAGGGAAATTGACATGGGTAGTACTAATTTGGCATAAAATGATTTATTTAGTAGCTTTTTTCAAATTGATATTTCTAATAGTGTCACAAATTGTATGACCCCTTGTCATACAATTTGTGACTATAAAATTATAATTTTTCTATAGCTAATTAATAGTCATAAATTATGTGACCCTTCATCACACAGGGTCACAAAACGCTAAAATATTATTAGAAAGATCATTTTTCAAAATACTTCTAAAAATGTCATTTTAGTCAAAATTACTACTATTTATATCAATTTCCCTTAGTGATATGGTGAGTTAGTATCGATCTTTTAGGTCTTCCTAATGTGTGAAATCTTTATATAAAATTAATTTAAGCTAAGTCCTCTCACCTACTTGTATGACTTAGACACGCTTGTCCTATTGATAGTTATCTTGAAAAGTTATCAGAAGATGGAGAAAGATCTAAGCCTAAAGTGTGCGTTTGTATACAGAGTTTTCAATCTTGCAGAGATATTCAAGGGTTTTGCTGTGCTAATTTCTTCCTATGGATTTAAGAGGTATTTATCTATTAATTTCAAAATTTGTGTTCTATATTGATACATGAATTAAAACAAATTTTCTAACAATACATGCATAAGAATAAAGAAAGAGTTTTCCCTAGTCAAATTGATGGCACATTTTCTAGTACCCTTTTTTTCTCTTTCATTCTCTATCCCAACTTACTTTTAAAATTTAAATATATTACATAAAATAATACGTGACAATAGGGAGCATCTGCTAATGACTAGTCTTCTTTTTTTTTTTCACAAGAAATTAACTAAATGTATTGCCCCTTAAGTAGGTTCATTATGTGCAATTTACAATCAGCATATACTAATATATGCGTGTGTGTATATATGTGTATTAAATGTTGTATAGATTCGAGTAAACGATACAAAGCGGGGAAATCGACCTCTCTTCACAAGTGGATTAATAGGGAAGGACAATTCAATTGCAAGGCATGGAATCCACGGCCTTTACTGGCTAACAATGTGAAGTACCAGGAACTAGGCTTGTTGAAGGAGATATTAGGGTCTTTTTAGCTCACCCTAGAAGCACCAGTCCATTTCAGGGAATTATGTATGATTATATTCGCTTAGAAGGTCCCCCTCCTTCTTCTCCAACTTTATAATAAAAACTTTAATCCGAAATTTGTTTTAAGTACAAGAATATATGTGTGTATATATATATATATATTAAAAATGGGCTTAACTAATAATTTCTACTTCTTACAGAAAGAAAGAAAGAAAGAAAAAAAAAAAAAAAAAAAAAAAAAAATAAGAAATTAATCGAAATTTATTGAAGTATTGTACTTGTACTACAAAGAATAATTGAAAAGAACAAACAATTGAATGAATTGTATCAATATCCCGGCCTTAACTTAAATATTATATATAATTATCTTTAAATNAAAAAAAAAAAAAAAAAAAAAAAAAAAACTCACACACTTTGAAAGTTGAACTCCTAACGGACCTAACCTAATACTCAATTTTCACACTATCCACTGTGCTAGTCCCAGTAGGCATATATGTACATATATTTAATGTTATGTAGAAGAAAGTTTAAGACTAGTTTATTTAATTATTTAAATGTTTGGTTATTACTGATCAACAATCTAAGTTGAATCTCTCTTTCCGAATAAAATAACTATTTTATGCCAACAATAACGGAAATTATAACGAGTTAAATATTAAAGTAATATAAGATTGGTTAGTTAGTTGATATTTTCAGTAAGTATTGCATGTCAAAGAAAAGCCGGGCTTTTATGAAGAAAAGGATCTCTACAGTTGCATATAGTAATCAATTAAGGGCCCGTTTGGTTGCATACAGTGGTGAAATAGTAATGGTAATGATAATAGTAATCAGAATGGAATAGAAAATGAATGATAATATAATTATGTTGTTTAGTTAGAGTGATGGAATCAGTAATTGAATGGACATTTTTATATTTGATTAACTGTGAAAAGAAATGAAATTAGTTGTATAATAACAAAAATACCCTTAAGCTTAAAATGAATATTTTAAGTATTTTAAATTACATTTAGCATTCAATTATTTTATTAGTTAAATTATTTTACATTTAGCATTATTTTATTTTATTATTTTATTAAATTATTTTTTTATCAATGAAATTATTATTTAAATTCTTTTACATTTATTTTATTTATTATTTCATTAAATTATTTTATTAATTATATTTTATTAATTAAATGGTATTTCATTCCACCTTATTCCACCCAAGAATGGGTGGAATAGAATTCTACTATATTTTTTTCTAATGGAAAGGCTTTTCCTATTTGGACTTTCTAATCAAATAATAGAATTAGGTCACTTTGGAATTGTTTCTATTCTATTCCTTTATATTACCCCTAACCAAATGGGGCCTAAAAATTGAAGAGTCCCACTGCGCCTCAAACTCCTCCATAAGTTTACTGAACTTTTTGGTTGGCAAAAATTTCACCAGGGTCCTTAATTTCTCAGGGAGTACCAATTAGGTCTCCCTTTTTTTCTTTATGGCGTTTAAGTCTCCAATTTCAGTATTTAGTAATACTTGAGTCCCTCATAACCTAAAAAAGCAAGGATAATATCAAAAAAAAAAAAACATGACTTTTAATCTTCTAGCAAAAAAAAAAAAATTCTTTGAAATTGTAGATTGATATGCACAGTAATAGTCAAAAGGTAGTCATTTAGACTGAAAAATAATCTGCAATCTCTCAAGAATCCAATTGTAACAACCTTCTAACGCACAAAAATTCATTCTTTGAATTATGTTAACTAATTTCAAAAATTAAAACACTTTAAAAAATTTTAATTCTAATTTTGACGATATATGTGGATTCGGTGATGTTTGATAGAAAAAACACAAGTAGAAGGTTTTATTTGATTTTCGTAAAAATGTGTGGTTTTTCTTGCAAAGATGCAAAATATTGTGGGCTTTTTTGTGATATTATCCCAAACAAAAAGCCTTTTATATCCAAAAAAACTAGGGGTGCTCAAAATCCAAACTAAACCGATTAAACCGACCAATCCAATTGTCAAAATTTGGATTTCTAATTATAATTAGAATGGATTGGATGTTAAATTTTAGATTTTAATTGGATTGATTTGGTTGGCAGATCTCATAGTAAAAAATCTAATTAAAACTGAACCAATCTAATTTATATTAAATAAATTAAAAAATAAATATATTCAAATGTTTTTCTATTTTTGGCTTGTGTATCTCTTAATATAGACCTTATTTCACTAAATTAAATGAAAATTATATCACAATTAAGTAGTATATTCATCTCTTTCCGGCATTTACTACCTCTCCTTTTAAGTAAATTAGAAAAAGACCAAGAGTATGAGACTCTAGAGTTTTATTATGTGTTATGAATTCTGATTTTTATTCTTTTAATTTGAAATATATTCGAAAAAAATCTTCAAAATTTTTGCTCAAAATCTGATCTAATCTAATTACTAGTTGGATTGGATTGGATCGGTTTTTACAGGTAAATTGGATTGGATTGGATAGTAATTTTCTAAAACCAACCTATAATTGGATTGGATGGAATATGGCTAACCGAGGTTGGATTCCAACCGATGAGTACCCCTAAAAAAAACCCCACCACCTTTAGTGTTTTATTAAAAGAACCCACACATTTTTATTTGTATCAAATTAAACTTTTAATTTATATTTTCTTATCAAATTAAACCAAGCCCACACACTTAGTTAAAATTAGAAGCTTAGTTTGTTAAAAAAAGACAATTTTACCCTTTAAATTTATAAAATATACATTACAAATAATAAATATTGAAACCAATTATTCTTGTCTTTCTTTTTTTAAAAAAAATATTTTAATGAAAATATTAACTATTAATAATAAAAAGTTTTGTCATTCTTTTTCTTTTTAGCATTTAATTATTTTGAAATATTTAAACTCATTTAAATTTCAATATTTATTATTTTCACTTAAAATGATTAAAAAAAGAAAGAAAAAACGGGGGGAATTTTTAAACTCTCTCTCTCTCTCTCTCTCTCTCTCTCTCTCTCTCTCTAAATTTTAATTGTTTTGAATAATTTAAACTCTTCAAGAAAAAAGAATAACAAAATGAGAATTTTTTCAAACTTTTGTCATTCTTGTTTTAAAATTGTTTTGAATAGTTGAAACTCTTATTATATTTAGTAACTATTATTTTCACTTAAAATATATTTTTTTTAAAGAAAGACAATAATAATTGGTTTCAATATTTATTAGTTTTAATATATATTTTATGGTTTAAAGGGAAAAATTGTCTTTTTACGCAAACTAAAGTTCTAATTTTAACTAAATATGTGGGCCTAGTCTTATTTGATAGGAAAATACAAATTGTAGGTTTAATTTGATATAAATGAAAATGTGTGAGTTTTTTTTTTTTTTGGAAAATTAGACATTTTACCCCCTCATATTTGCCATCAGTGTGAATGTAACCCTCACTTTTGACTTTGTATTCAAGTGCCCCCTAGATGATAAATTTGTTCTTCCTTTGCCCCCTCACTTTTGGCTTAATATTCAAGTACCCTCTATAATGATAAAATTATTCTTCTTTTGCCCCCTCACTCTTGACTTAATATTCAAATGCTCCTTAAAATGATAAAATTATTATTCTTTTACTCCATCAAATCTAACTCCGTTAGAAAATTGTTAATGGATAGTAACCAAATAATCATTTTACTTTTTAAATAGCTAATAAATATCTTTTACTATTTTTTTTATATTAGACATTTCCAAAGAACTAGTTTTTATGATTAAATAGATAAAATAAACGAAAAGAGGTAAAAAAAAATTAATGATTATATATGTATATGTAAAACAAAAAATAGACAATTTTTTGCATATTTTTCTGCAATTCAACTATCTAATTTTCTTACCTTTTAAATTTATTCGGAATTTAATTATCTAATTTTTTCTACCTTTCTAAATTTTAGTTTCAACTATATATTAACTCTAGTATGAACTAAATAAATTTTTTTTGAGATCCAAGTAATAATTTTTTTGTTACATTATTATTACCTTTATTAATAAGAATAAACTTTTTATTTACTTACCGTTAATATTTTTTTTTTTTTGGAGAAAAGTTTTTTTTTTTGTTTTTTTTCCTTGTAATTTTTAGTTACTATGAATTAAATTTTGGGTACTTCTTCAATAGGTATTTATCCATTAATGGATACTCTAATTTGAATTGTTTGATTTTGATCGAATGCCTATAATTAGGTGAATTATTGTCCAAAAAATCTATTATATTTAATGCTTATATATTTATAGACAGTTATTTATTAATGCTTAATGTGGTGGGTTGGACCTTTTTTTTTTCAGTTACATTCCATTATTAAAATTATGTAAATTAAAAAACTTCCATTGATTTTTTTTTTAAAAAAATGATTCATATTTAAAATTTAAATACAGAAATTACTTGAAAATATATACAAAGATTAAATTGATTCACTTATTAAGGGTTTTATTTAAAAAAAAAATTCTTTCAATGTAGTTCCTTTATGTAAAATAGGTTTTTTTTTTATGAGAATTCATTGTTTTTTTATAAAAAAAAAAATTGATTCATATTTTAAGTTTAAATATATAAATTAATTGAAAAATATATAAATAGATTAAATTGATTCACGTATAAAGTTTTTTATTTTTTTTAAAATAAAATATTTTTCGATGTAGTTCCTTTATGTATGATAGATTTTTTTAAAGAAAAATTAGGAAAAAAAAATAGGTTCCTATTTCTAAAAATTATGTCTAGGAATTTATCTTTTTGTGCAGTGAAAGACGAACTTGGTTATGTATGGAATTTGTAATAATACATAATAGTCTTAAATTAAAGGCAACTAAAAATTTAATTAATTTCAAAGTTAAAATTGAAAAGGAAAGAAATAAAAAAAAATTGAATTAGACATAAATAAATGAAATGAGATGACTTATTATTGTAAATTATTTTCAATTAGTCAAACATATCCATAGTAAAAATAAAAAAAAATCATTGAAAACTCACCTATTAAAGTTTATTACAATTTAGTTGTTGGTTTTATTTTCTTTTTTAAATACGAGTTAAATATTTTTTAAGATCAGTTACATTATGAGAATGGAACCGAAAAAGGAATTGCTAGCTCAACAGTAAAATTTAAGTTACCCACAAATTGCACTTCAAAAAAAAAAAAAAAAAAAAAAAACCCAAATTGATGACACTCCATATTCTTATACGCATTAAATACATTATTTTTTACAATTACACAATTTATTAGTCCAATCACTAATGAATAAAGTAATGAATAAATATTATGAAACCTTTAAAAAAAAATAAATATTACGAAGCTCATTCAAAAAATACTTATATATATATGGACATCAATCCATTAAGTATTTTTTTTTTTTACATGTCTATGTATATGGACATTAATCCATTTAGTATTTTTTGTTTACATATTTATAATATTATTTTGCTCAATTAAAATTGATCAAACACGTCTTTTCATGATAAAAAGTAGAAAAAGAAAAAACATTAAATAATATGTACTTATTTTTTTTTTTTTTCTGATTTTTTAAATTATGGTAGTCGTTAGATAATAATCCAACGAGTAAAAAAAATACACCTATAAATAGGTTAAAAAAAAATACCTACTCAATTATGGCCCTATAGATATATATAAATCTAACATATTTAATTACAATAATGTATAGTTTATTCTAACACATGCGCTTGTTTTCTTCTCTAGAGTCTAGATCTCTCTGTCCTACCAAACGAAGGAAATTCTCACTCCATCCTTCCTTTTCTTACTTCTCGTTTCCGTCTCTCTTACTTGCCTTCTTCAGAACTTAAAAATTTTAATACCCAAAAAACAAAAATTAATACCACAGAAGTATGTCCGTTCTTTTTTATTTTTAATTTTTGGTGGGCCAAATAAGGTTCAGACCTTCAGAAATATACTGGATTGCAAATGTGTATGTGATTATGTAACAACCTAAGAAGAAAAACAAAATAAGGCTACAACGAACATTGCCATCATAATATTGTGAGCAGGTTTAATTTTTTTCCTTTTTTATTTAAAAAAATCCGAAGTTTGACATTTTAAGGGAATTCTAGGGATACCAATTAGTCAACTAATTTGGTAAAGCAAGTTTGACTTAAATGACATCAACCGATGGACTCAAATTGCACTTTGTCCACCTAGTAAGATTTGTACGCATCAACTTGAAAAGGAAACTCACTAATAAATATTTATTCATTTATTTATTTTCCTTAAGAATTATATACCTTAATTAGGTGATGTAGCAAAATAAGATTATATGGAGAAAAAAAAGTAGACAAACGATTTGCTTCCTCAAATGATCTATCACTTTTAATATGTAAATTTTTTGTCGAAATTTTCCACTCAAAACAAGCTAATGAGTATATCGAGTATGTATAAAAAAATAATAATAATACATTGAACACTAGTAATAATTAACCGTAAATTTGTGAATCTATGATATTAAAGTTGTAATCCGAGATTATTTCCAAAAAAAAAAAAAATTAACCGTAAATTTGTGAATCTATGATATTAAAGTTCTAATCCGAGATCATTTCCGAAAAAAAAAAAAGGTTGTAATCAGAGAATTCATTTGTTCATAAATTCACAGTAATTTAAAGGCATAAATTGCTAGTACACAAACACAAGAGCATTTAAAGAAAAATGTGGGACTAATTTGGCAACATTTATATAATGTAATAATCTATAAGTCTCAAGATTGACACTAAATATACAATTAATTATAAATCAATAAATGATGATATACTATCACACACAGCACTCCTAAAACGTTTAATATCACATACGAAAAAATAAAAATAAAAAAATAAGAAAGAAGAGAGAGACAAAGAGGGGTGGCGCCAAAAGTAAGAGATCACAAGAAAGTGAAAGACATGGATTACTTGTCTTGTCTTAAAGTTGAAGAAAAGTAGGCCAAAAAAGCATACCTATAAGGGGTTTGTACGTAACTAGCAAATAACGACTCTGGACTGGTCTGTCTCACTCTCTGCCCAGTGCCCACTGCCACCACCACCACCCCCCCATATTCACATGCCTAACTTTCACATGATCCCATTTCCAATAGGAATTGGAAATGGACCAACCAATAGTACTATTATTATGTTCTTTAACCTTTTCACAAAATTTAATCTTATGTTAATGTTTATTCTTCTTTTCATGACCAATACTAGTGACTCTGACTCATCTCATTATAATAACCTGATGATCAATACAACTAGTCCCCCCACCAAATTCAACAAGTTCCCATCAAACGACAACAAACCCCAACAGCCGCCCATGTCGTTTCCCTCCCTGCACTTGCATATTCAGGATCAATATGTAATAGCCTTTTTTTTCACCCCAAACATGATTTTGCAACTATGCGTCGTTTTTTATTTTTTTTCCAAATTCCAGCCAGAAAAATAAATAAATTCTCTGAATTAAATTAGCTAAGTAGTTTCCATTTTTTTTTTTTTAATGAATGCAGGTTGAGATGGACAATGGCATACTCCAAGTTACGCTGTCGAAACCGGGAGGATCCATCACCGGAATAAGATACAACGGGATCGATAACTTGCTTGAGGTTCTCAACGGTGAAGCTAACAGAGGGTACTATATTATACCTATAGATATAAATAATTATTTAGGAAATAATAATTTATTATAACCATCAACAGTAAATTTCCTCCCCCTTTATGTTCAGTTAAGTTTTTTTTTCTTTTTTTTTTCCTCCCTATACTTCATATATATTTGTATATGCATATAGGTACTGGGACCTTGTCTGGATTGGAAATGGAAGTACAGGAAAAAAGGGCTCCCTTGATAGGTATATATAGTTGATTTTCTTTATTATTATTACAATTATTTTAGTTTTTTGTGATAAGAAAATAGTGCACTTATAATAAATATTGGATATTTGCAGGCTTGAAGGGACAGATTTTAAGGTAATACTAGAAAATGAGGAGCAAATAGAGCTTTCATTCACAAGAACCTGGAATTTCACGCTCGATGGCGAGCTCGTCCCATTAAACATAGACAAAAGGTAGCTTATTTTAATTTTTAAATTCCCATTATAGCTAATGACTTTTTCTATTATGAAAAAACATTATAGTAGTTTTTTTTTTTTTCCCCGGTAAATGTAAGATTTATAATGCTTCGTGGATCGTCTGGCTTTTATTCGTATGGGATATACGAGCACCTAGATGGATGGCCTGCTTTCCATCTCACCAACACCAGAATCGCATTTAAGCTGAGGAAAGACATGTAAATTAAATCCACACTTTGTGATTCCTTAATGTCGGATTTTTATGGATTAATAGATATTAATATTAATATAGTTAGGATATTTTGGATAGGTTTCACTACATGGCTATGGCAGATAACAGGCAAAGATTTATGCCTCTTCCTGACGATAGGGAGCCCGAAAGAGGCCAAGTCTTGGCTTACCCTGAGGCCGTCAAACTAGTCAACCCCGTGGAGCCAGATTTCAAAGGAGAAGTAAGTATTTCTTTCCAACGTTTGAGTCTTACTTTTGAACTTTTTAGTTTTCATTTATTCACTTTTTTATATCTTTGTTGTATATATTTAGTTTCAAAGGCCAGCAGGTAGATTTGGGTTTAACATTTGAGAGTAAGAAGAATAATAATGATTTCAAGATGGAATTATGTGAAGATAGTCTTGAGTTGAGCTTTGAAAAGCAGAACTAGAGATAGTGATTTCAATACATAGTGGAGCACAAGTAATGCTAAATTCCCCAAATGTTAATGCACTAACAACATTAAATATTGAAGAATACTACAGAGACTATTTATGTTTACTATTACATATTTAATGAATAATGCTAATAATCTCACCTCGTATTACACATTTTTAATACAGCTTATGTGACATATAACTACTCATAAAACTAGATATAGTGTATGCTAAGAAACACACAAAATAAAAGGGACTATGCACCTAACAACATATCTTTACATAGAATGACAAGATTACTCCTTTCATTTTGGGATGACGGAGGGATTGTACCATTCAAGTTTTTTTTTTTTTTCATGCTTTTTTTGAAGGTTTGGAGAAATTTGCGATCAACAGGGGGAAAAAATAATGTTCCTTGAATATTAATGATTAAGTAACTTTTATTTATTTATTAATTCATTCATTTATTTATTAATAAGCAAAGCACCTTATTCAAGTTATGCACTACATGACATAACTTTGCTAGTTTAAACTTTATACCACAATTATAAAAGTGAGTCATTGAACAACAAAATTGTTTAGAAAGATTTATATATGCCAGTAAATAATAAATGTAACTCGAGTGAATACAACCTAATTTACTTGCTTTCTTTGTTCCCCCGAGAAGAAGCAGAATCACGTTAACAAAAATGAGAGGAGAGGAGAGTTCTATTCGAGAGTAGAAAATTCGTTATTTAGCAAAAATGGGATTAAAAATGCGTTTCGTGTCTCCTATTTTCGTTGTTCTGGCTTGGCTTGACTTGTCTGCCAATTATACATTGGCATCATCATTAATTATACTGTTGTATAACCCATTAAAATATCACTTAAAAGGAAAAAAAAAAAAAAAAAAAAAAAAAAAGCTATCAACACAAAACTAATTAGATCATGAATTTTTATAGTCGAGACAAAATATTATTATCTTTATTAAGAGTATTTTCAAAATTGTTGTGTTAAAAAGATGAAGAAGTGATTAGAAATTTGTTGATACGGTGCTGCCCGGCACAGGTGGACGACAAGTACGAATATTCATGTGAAAACAAAGACAACCGGGTTCATGGTTGGATATCCAATGATCCAGCCATCGGGTTTTGGCAGATTACTCCCAGTGATGAGTTCCGCTCTGGTGGGCCCCTTAAACAGTGCCTCACCTCTCATGTGGGCCCAACCACGCTCGCTGTAAGTATTATTACTAACATTTTTTAAATTTTTACTTGTTATTTTGTTTTTACTTGAATTTCATTCATGTTTTTAATTTTTCAGATATTTCATAGTACCCATTATTCAGGAGAGGACTTGATACTAAAATTTGGAGAAAACGAGCCATGGAAAAAAGTGTATGGCCCCATTTTTATGTATCTTAATTCCTTATCGGACCAAGGTGAGGGTGACCCACTTATTCAGCTATGGAAGGACGCTAAAAAACAGGTTACACATTTTCACGAACTTTTGGATACTTCATAGATATCACTTGTTAAGAAAAATTATTAGTTTTACTACTAATTTTTTTAAGAAAAAGTGCTAAAATAAAATTACCAACTACTAAAAGTGCACCAAGTCTAAATTGTAATATACTGTTAAATTTTTGACTAAAAATACAGGTGAGGAGCATGTTACATCATTTAATAGTATATTTAAAGAAAAATAAATTGAATAAAAAGAGTTGGAAAGATGAAAAGATGTATTCTTCTCATTTTTTAAAGTTCTTGGAGTTGTAAATTTGTAGAATATTTTTCTATAATTATTCTTTTTTATACTTGAAGTTTTCAAATTACTTTTCAAATATACTTTCAGATGCCATCACGTACTCTTCACGTGTGTTTTTAGTCAAAAATTTAACATCAAGTTACAATTTAAGTTATCCAGATATCAAATTGCTACAAATTAGAAAGTTCAAAAGCATAATAGTTAAAATTAAAACTTCAAAGACCAAATTGTCACAGATTGATTATTTAAATGACCATTTGTGCCATTAACGCTTTTTTAAAAAAGATAAAAACTGCTAAATTAAAATTACCAACCACCAAAAGTGCACCAATTCTAATTTCCTTGGGCTCAATTTTAGCACTACTTTTTAGAATGATTCTGTTGGCTGTAACTTGCTGGACCGTATTTTTATTTTTATCATCTTTTTTCTAGTCTTCAAGTCTTCATATCTGGTTCACCACCCCCCCCAAAGAAAGGTCCCTCATATTTGGTGAAAATGGCAGATGAAAGTTGAGGTTCAAAGCTGGCCCTATGATTTTCCACAATCGGAGGACTTTCCTTTGTCAGACCAACGTGGCAGCATAAGTGGCAGATTACTACTCTATGACAGGTGCTAATTAATTAATTATTGACTTTCTTATATCCTCTTATCTTTTCTTTCTTTTTCTTTTTCTTTTTTCCTTTTTGAATTTGTATGAGTTTTACTCAGGTGATTAAAAATGATTACAAACACTTAATTCAAAATCAACTCGATTTCTCATATTATTAACCAAAGCTTTTATTTAACACACATTGGTAGGTATGTTAGCAATGAACCGATATGTGCAAATGGTGCTTTCGTTGGGTTGGCACGCCCAGGGGATGTCGGATCTTGGCAAAGAGAGACTAAGGTGTGTGTATATATATATATATTTGTGTATATATAGAATAGAATATTAACAGAACAAAAAATATCCTTATGGTAAATCAAATATTGGCATCCCTTTAAATATGTCCTAATACTAAATTCGTGGAACTCTATAAAACAGATGTTCTGAGTTCGAATCCCTAATTAGTACATAGGATAAAATAAAACAAAATATTAATAATATCAACATTGTAGGGTTATCAATTTTGGAGCAAAGTAGACGAGAACGGCTATTTTAGTATCAATGATATAAGAGTGGGCAACTATAACACATACGCATGGGTTCCTGGGTTTATCGGTGATTACCGGTACAGTGGTGTTGTTACAATAACTCCAGGTATCATTTTTGAATACTTTAGAATATATATTTTTTTCTTTTGATGAAAATGTTTCTTATAACATGTGTAACTGTGTTCCAGGTTCTCATATTGAGTTGGGGGAACTCGTTTATAGTCCCCCAAGAAATGGGCCAACGTTGTGGGAAATTGGCATTCCAGATCGTTCTGCTGCAGAGTTCTATGTTCCTGATCCTAATCCCGAATATATTAACAAACTTTATGTCAATCAGCATGACAAGTAATTAATCACTCCTTGATCAACAAAAGTACATATATGTATATGGAAGTTAGTTTAGTGAACTAGTGAAGGCTAACAACAACCCTTTTATTAGCCTTTTTGCTAGAAACTCTATTTATTCATTGACATGTATCTTTTTCATTTTTTTCAAATAGTTAAAATAGATGATTTGTCACTCGATTGTTTTATTTGAAAAAGTGAATAGAATATGTGTTAATAAACAAATAGAGAATCTGACAAAGAGGCTCATATAAAAACTGTTGTTAATATTTCTTGAACTATAATTTGAGGACGAGTTACAACAATGTATAATGTGTAGCTTCAATTATTGTTCATTAATGGTTGGTTATAAGTTGTCAATTATCATTACATCAATGTCATCAGTGTTGATACATGATCATTTGTTAGAAAAAAAATCAATTTAATTATCCTTTAAATTTTGTTAAATTAAGTCATTTCAATCTCTCGATCTTATCTAGAAATATTATGGAGATTAACATACTAAAATTTGGTAGTTTTTTCAGGGATGGGATTCTTACAGGGAAAAAAGAAGGAAATACTTATATTCCATGAGAGCTTTTTTGATATTAATAATGTTCATGGGTTGTCTTATAGTCTTATGTATAATTGAATACTCAAATTTTGGCAGATTTAGGCAATACGGACTTTGGGAAAGATATGCAGAGTTATATCCTCATAAGGACTTGATTTACACTATTGGTGTCGATGACTACAGTAAAGATTGGTTTTTCGCTCAAGTCACCAGGTTTGGTCTTCACAAAAATTAACATCTTTTCACTACTCTAGCTAGTTCTCTTATATTGGCTGGGAAATAGAAGGATAAGTTGACTATATTGATTAATGTGTATGTGCTACAGTGATGAATATTCGAGAATAAACATATATTATGAAAGGCCAATATAATACATTGATTGAGAGCGTTGACCGAACCAATACAAGCTCAGGGGGCAGTGGTCCCTCATTTTTTTGAAAATTATATTTTTACTATATTTTTATTTTAAAATTTCAATTTTATCCTTAATTTGTCCCCTTAAATTTTTATGATTATTATTTTTGCCTTTTTTTATAAATAGAATTCAATAATGCTTCTAATATGACCCACTAATTTTTTATAAAATTTCTGAACTTTATTTATATTATTTTAAGATACTAAATTTTACCCATATTTTAGATATTTTTTCTCTGAACTCACTTTAAAAACTTTTTTTAATTTTATATTGGTCTATGTTGACTAATGCGTTTAAAAATTAGCTAAAACAATTTTAGTGTATTCTCCCCCTAAAAAAATTTTACCGCCACTAATTGAGAGTGAAAGAAAGCTTTGCCCACAATATGAATATTATAATTGTGCATGCAAATCATGCTGCAGATGAATTTTCTGAAATAAACTTATTGTGGAGAGAAGGTTTAATTTTTTTTTTTTTAGATATCTATGTGGAAATGTTCAAAAGCATTTATATATTTTAAGTTGCTCTGAGTATTTGTAATGTTGTGTTTGGATATGGCAACTTTGCCACGTTTAAGCTTTAAGAATAGAATTAACTTGCTGGGACAGAATTTTTTTTTTTTAATGCTTAATTTTTATAACTTGTGTTGGAGGCAGAAAAAAGGATGATAACACCTACGAAGGAAGTACATGGCAAATAAAATTCTACCTTGATAATGTGGATGGGACCCAAACGTACACATTGCGTATAGCCCTCGCAACTGCACACATGTCTGAACTACAAGTATGTCATATAAAAACTAGTTTATATTTTTTTTAAAAAAAAATTAAAGAAAATCTTAGCCCAAATTTTTCTTTTTCCTTTTCTCTCTTTCATTGTATGATTGACATTTTATACATACCATGCATGGTTACTTTGCTTTTGTTTTTATTTGTACAATATTCAATATTTATATCGCAACAATAACTAATTTGATGACAATGGATGTAGCATACGTACATGTGTGTTCGTGTTTTATATTTTCTAACAATTTTGCTATTTTATTTTTACTTTCTTAATAAAGGTTAGGATTAATGAACCAGAAGCAGAGATTCCTATATTTACGAGTGGAGTAATAGGAAAAGACAACACTATAGCAAGACATGGAATTCATGGGCTTTATTGGCTGTACAACATAGACATTCCAGGGTCACAGCTTGTGGCAGGAAATAACACCATTTTCTTGAGAAGAACAAATAGCACCAGCCCTTTCCAAGGGATCATGTATGACTATATTCGTCTAGAAGGCCCTCCTGATTTGATATACTAATTAATAACACTCTTGGATTACGTTTTTATACCCGAGAAATAAAAATTCATGATAATGTGGCTCTCTGAGAGTGCTATAGAAATTCATTAATACCCGATTGTTATTATTTCTCATCAAGGAGGATCGGTTATCCCTTATTGTACAAGAATTAGTAATCAAATAAAATACAAAAGTTGTTTTGCATTTACTTAAATTCTTTGTTCTAGCCAAGTGTATATATATATATATATATTCATTGTAGGAATAGATCATGACTTGTAACTAGCAATATTTGGTGCTGAATTAGCTTATTTACTTATGCGTGACAGAGTCCGAAAATGATAATAATGAAGAGGGTGATATAAGTAGAAATGATGCAAGTATCATATTGCTGTATGTAACATTTGAAGCACAGAACAACGACATGCAGAACAACTTCTTTCACGTAACTCACATGTTACATACTGTTTCAAGTGCTTATTTCACGTACAAGGTGTATGAACAGACAGCTTTGAATGGTAATTGTGTGACTTCTGATATTTCTGAGGCATGTACTGGTTAGATTTGCAAGTTTAGGCCGTCCGATTTGGCCCGTCCTATTTTCGGTAGGCCCTTGATGGGTCGTGGGTTGGGACAAGAAATGTGACAAAGTCGGGGGAATTTGGCAATTACCCTTAATTAAACATGATTACTTTTTTTTTATAATCTTCTACTCATTCCCTTTTTTATTTGTAAACTACCTAAATTACCCTTAAAAGTAAACGTGAATAAATCGGCCCTTTCATGGTCTCTCTTCCTTCTCTCTCTAAAAATTGTCGAACGCTTTCCTCTCTCTCTCTAAAAATGGCCGAACGCTCTCCTCTCTCTCTCTCTCTAAAAATGTCCGAAATCTCTCTCATCTCTATCTAAAATCGCACACTCTCTCTTCTCTCTCTGTAATTGTCATCTTCGTTGAATAAATCGGCTTGGAGTGGGTTTTGCGGTCGATTCATCGGAAAAAAACAATCTACCGGAGGCATTTTTGCCGATAAAGCTCGGAATCGGCATGGGAGATTAATGCAAGCTTTTCATGGAAACCAATTGTTTACAGTTTAGTTTCTTTTTAAGCATAGACGTGAACAAGTTTTTTACTATTACTTGCGAAACCAGCTGATTACATTTTTGTCTCTCTAATAGAGGTTGAAACTTCTTGTTTACAGTTATCGGGAAAAAAAAATTAATTATAACTAAAGCACTGATGCAGATCTATAAGTTATAGCAGTTGTTTACAGTTTAGTTTCTTTTTAAGCATAGACGTGAACAAGTTGTTTACTATTACTTGTGAAACCAGTTGATTCCATTTTTGTCTCTCTAATNAATTATAGCCAAAGCACTGAAGCAGATCTGTAAATTATACCAGTTGTTTACAGTTTAAGTTCTTTTTAAGCATAGACGTGAACAAGTTGTTTACTATTAGTTCCGAAACTAGTTGGTTACATTTTTGTCTCTCTTATAAAGGTTGAAACGTCTTGTTTACAGTTATCGAGAAAAAAAAAGTTAACTAAGGGTAAAATTAGAAACGTAGGTGAAAAAACGGGTAACAAATTATTCACATTTTAAAAACGGGCAACTTGAAAATATCTAGCCTAAAAACGGGTACTGGGTCTAATTTCCACGACAAAGTCTAGACTTAATCCATCCCACGAGCCTTGTTGGGACTAGGATGGGCTACGTACATATAAAGTTATCATTTCATTAAAATATGGGCTTCTTACAGAAATCACGGCCCATAGGGTTAAAATTCAAAAATCCCAGATAAATTTAGAAAAATATCACTTTTAAAATAATATCACTTTTAATAACTATTTAGAAAAATATCATTTTTTTTAAAATTGACATTTTTCAATGATACTCAATATAACTAGATTAGTTACCCAAGATAACCTAATTGGTTATTTTGGGTAACCAATCTAGTTACTTAAAGTAACCAAACAAGTTATCTCAGGTAATTTAACAAGTTACCTCAAGTATCTCACCAATTAATGAAAATAGTATTTTTCTAAATACTTTTAAAAATGATTTTTTTAATTAAATTTGGGATTTTCTAAACAATTTCGAAATCTGAAAATTTTCAATTATTTTTAAGCTTTTGCCATAAAAAATCTAATTTCCTCTTAAAATATTTCAAACTCTTTATATAAAAGATCGTCCAATAAAACTAGAAGAGTACTTATAACATATGACCCATTTTACCCTTTGCTTTAATTAATGTCTTTTCATTTTATAGCAAAATAGTTGGGTTTATAAGTTTTACTAAGTATATCAGTTGATCACAAGTTGATAAATCAATTTTTACTAATGTCATCGGTTTTTACATCGAGTATACATATAATATGGTAAAGGGTGCTTCTTCGATGTGTATCATGTTGTTCACCCATGGATAATTACTCTAGCTTAGGTTATTTGATTTTGATCTGATGACAATAATAATATTAGTAATTCTACCAAAAAATTTAATATTAATATTTATATAAATATAGAAAATTAGTTATGACTTACAAATATGGATAGTTTATTTGTGACCTGTTAAGTTAGACTTTTTTTTTTTTGTTTAATCCCTTTCCTTTTTTTTTTTTTCCATTCTCATTCCACGGTTTTTTATTTGTTTTTTCATTCGTTACATTATTTACTATTACCAATTATATACAATATATTTTTCTTTCTTTCTTTTTTAAATTTTTTTTCGTATGCGCTATTTTCTTTTTTCCTGCGTTCACGTTTTCTTCTATACCGTAGTATGGTTAAATTTTTAATTTTAATTTTACAATCTCTTTTTATTACCTTAATATGTTTTCTTTCTCATTCTTTTTTTGTTTTTTTTTTTAATTTCACATTTTTCATTTGAAATATTATGTTAATATGTTTTTTTTTCACTTCAACATAGTTATTTTGACTTAGGATAGCACTTCTTTCAAAATAATAAAAATAAAAATCATAATAATAAAAATAAAATAAATAAATAAAGTTTGATTAAAAAAATTATGTTTAATATATATATATATTTGTCCTTGCTTCTTCATACGATAATATAATTTGATTAAAATCTATTTACAACATGAGTTTTGATTTTCATTTTATAATTTTAAAACTAGCTGTATATATGAAACTAATAAATAATATTATTTTTTACAAATTTTTTTTCCTTAAAAAATTCATTTCAATGTTTTTTTTTTCCTTAATAAGTCAGTACACCAACTTATTCATTTATTTTTTTTTTAAAAAGTAGGGCTTAACTAATGACCACCACTTACTACAAATTAAAAGAAAATGACACACACACACAACCAAAGTTTGAACCCCTGACCCCCCCAAACACACACACACACAACCCTCAAACCTTGGACCAACTGAGCTAGCCCCAGTTGGCATACACCAACTTATTCATGTCTCAATGGAAATTGGAATGAAGGAGATTCCTAAAATAGTTAGAATGAAATTGTTATAAGTAAAAATAATTTGTTATTACAAGTTATTTTCAACTTGGTCAAAATACCCATCTATGGGGGGGAAAAAAAAATCTCCATTGAAAATTCTCTCTATAGTAAAATAGGTATATGTATCTATAGAACTGACAAATTGAACTATATTACTATAAAATTTTTTAACTTATAGTATGAATTCTCTTTTCTTTTTTTTTTAAAAAAAATTATTATGAAATTTATACATAAATTGACCTAATTAAGATTCGAACTCTTCTTCTATCATGTACTCCTAAGAATCCAAGACCAATTGAGGCTAAATTCTCCTTTCTTTCTTCAATAGGGAAAAAAAATCTCAATTTAACAATCAAATTTTATGGTTATTGATTTCTGTCTCTCTCTTTTTCTTATTTATGGGATTATGAATTACTGACTGCAATTTAATAGGATTTACTAATTAAGGAACACTGGGTTTCCGTACAAATTTTAGAAATCAAGTTGTGTAGTAATTTTTTAGCATATAAACAAAAGGCTGTGTCCACACATTAAAAGTACTTTATTAGTCGAATTTTGGCATTGCCGTTTACTTCTTTACATAAGCTTTTTTTTTTAAAAAAAAAAAATCGATGCATCTAGTTAATGCAGGAAATATAATCCTTAAATTTATCTTCATTTGGCAAGGTGACTTTTCACATGGATAATTGAATATACATATATTACAAATAGCAATATGAAACAACAACTAGAATAACATACAATAGCAATAGTCACGGAACTATTTATCACATCATGTGGTGCCTCCTTTAGTATTTCTTTTGCTAACTATATATATTATTTACTCCCACGAAAGATATGGTCACAAAATCTTATCATGCTTACTTCATCAGCTTGTTAGGCAATCAAGCATGTATATATAATTAAAATAAAAACCGAAAAGCTTTGTCTTTAACTCTTCAACGCTTGAGCACCCTTAAAGTTCACTGTAGCCAATATTGCACCAGTTTTGCAATAAAAGGGTTCAAAATAAGGTCTGAATTGAATATTACCGTCCCTTATGCTGGGACCGTATATTAATTTCCTTGTACCAAAATTATTGGACAAATATTAATTTATTGACTATAGTTCCCAATTCTAGCTTTTACCACAAACAATTATCTTCTAGATAGCCCACCGGCCCATTATCTCTTTATCTCCAAAATTATCTTAACCGTTATCATCAAAGAGGTAAAGAAAATTTCACACAATTTTCATGGCTTTTTAATATAACCACTTTGGTGGGTGCTTCTATAGAATATAGCTAACTTTATCACGTGGCGAGGCCTATACACGTCTCTCTATAACAGACAATGACGATTGAGTAAAGAAATAATTACCCAAGAGGAAAAAGCACTACCATAATTTTAAAAAAATAAATGCGTCATCTTAAAGTTCAAGAAAATCATATGTATATATTCTTTCACAATTATTCTTCAAGCAGTCATGTATAGCATCTAATATGCATCTATGTATTTTGATATAGGCACAACACAAAAGAAATTAAATCTCATAAAATTCAACCACCTTGAGTAGATACCTATCAATTTTTTCCCCCCTCTCATTATGTCGTCTATTAATGTGGTGCGGCTGCATATTGGAGATCACCATGTAAGTCGTTTCCAATTCACTATTATTCTTAATTAATCAATTAGAGTGCGAAATAATACAATAAAACGCGGTACATACATAATTGTATTTGGCTTAATATATATCACATATAATAACAATTTTCTACCTTCCTCCAAAAAATAATGATAATAATTTTGTACTATATATGTAGGTGGTTATGGACAACGGCATACTCGCAGTAACGTTGTCAAAGCCAGGGGGAATAGTTACTGGAATTCGATATAATGGCATCGACAATTTACTTGAAGTTCTTAACGAGGAAGGAAACAGAGGGTACTTAATTATATGTACATCATATATCGTCTTACTATTAATTAATTGGTATATATAAATATCTAAATACTATATAACCCAAAACGTTACTATTATTGTGCATAATTTAATGCATGAATTACTATAACAGTACAACTATTTAGTTAGCTACCACTCTATTAACCTATAACTGGAACTGATCAATATTTGTACTATATATATCACATAGTACAAATATATGATATTATCCCATATAATAGTGAGTGATTAAACTATAGGTCAATAACTGTATATGATATCTTAGTCACAATTATATGTGTCGGACCGTATTTGCAGGTACTGGGACCTTGTTTGGAGTGAAGCGGGGAGCACTGTAACCACAGGGACATTTGATACGTATGTTCATATGTAAAGGCAAAATAGTCTAGTTTTTTATATTTGTAGAGATTAATTTTATTCTTTTTGTGAAGTTGGGAATTTGTATGAGTTTAAGAAGAAAAATTAAATTACATACTAGAGATAAAGAATGTAAATTATTCAATATTCGCCTTAGAAAAAAAGAACGCTGATCTATACTTTTCTTGTGAAAATTTCATAAAACTGATATTCCTTTAGAATTTCATGCAAACCATTTTAGCCAAGTAGCAGAAAAACTGAAAATCGATTCTTTGTATTATGCATCGAAACAAAGAAGACGGTCTCTGCTCTTTAGTTTATTTCATTAATTTCTCAATTAATTAATAAACCAGCTAGCATAATCATCATTGAGTTTGTTATCTCTTTTCTTTTTTTATCAATATAATCATGATCAAAACATTGTTTATATCTACGTTAATTATAGAATGGTAGGGAAAAAATTCAAGGTTATAGTGGAAAATGAGGAACAGGTGGAGATCTCATTCACTAGAAAGTGGAATTCCTCCTTAGAGGGCAAACAAGTCCCCTTGAACATAGACAAAAGGTAATTAATTTTGACACCCACAATATTTTTTATACATTTTCGTACATACATATACAGTACCGACTCTCCCTTTAGGCCAGTTAAGCAACTGCTTAAGGCCCCAATAATAAGAAGGTCCTAAAATATCTTATATTATCCATTTTCATATGTCAAATTTTAAATATTTTTTGTTATTTTTATATTTTTTTTCTTCTTTGCATTATCAGGTAATTTAGAAGGCCCTTTCAACATAATTTTTTTCTTCTTTTTTTTTTTCTTTTTAAAAAAATCTCGTTTAGATTGCCCCTTTAAAAATTTTGCTTAGGCTCCAAATTAAGTTGAGCCGGGCGTAGCACATATATATACATAAATTATATATATGCGGATGCAAATTAATATTTTTTTTTCTACAAAACTAGTATGTTATTCTTATAAGGTGGTACATGAAAAGATATTCTATGTACCATAAAATTTACGGGCGTCTCTAATTAATTAAACCATCAGATTTTAATCGAAACCTCTGTTACTGCATGTGACTGTTATAATCTCCATATGTAATATGATGCTTGTATATGAAGTTTCAGGTTTATAATGCTTAGTAATTCGTCAGGCTTCTACTCATACGCCATCTACGAGCACTTAAAAGAATGGCCTCCTTTCAACCTTCCCCAGACCAGGATTGTATTTAAGCTCAGAAAAGACAAGTATTGGCTCTAATAATACCACTCATGCTCTCCTAAAAAAAAAAAAAAAGCCACTCAAGCTATTTTAATGATTTGATAGTAATATAATATTTGATAGTAATATGAGGAATCAATATTTAATTCACAAATCTTAAATGGTTTTTCTAATTAAAGGTTTATGACTTTATTAATTAGGTTTCACTATATGGCAATAGCTGATAACAGGCAAAGGTTCATGCCCCTTCCTGATGACCGGTTACCGCCTAGAGGCCAAGAGCTTGCGTTACCTGAGGCTGTACTTCTTGTGAATCCTGTCGAGCCAGAGTTCAAGGGAGAGGTAAACTTTTTTTCTACGAAGAATGCTATAAGATACCTGCAGTGTTAATGTACTAGAAATTAATAAGTACAAGTCCATTAATTGGCAAATCCTAAATGTAATAACTGAAGGAAAATATTAAATATCATGATAAGTTATATTAACAAAATAACTTGAATGACATAACAGTGTAAGTAGTAATTGATAAGTAGACTAGAAAAAAACATTCAACAAATACTAACCATTATCAGCTATATATTTACAAATCTGTCATACTATTTTTTCTAAATAGCTTGTCAAGATATGTAATATTACTCATAACAGAATAACTCTCTTAACCTCTATTAATTAATATGAGGTACACTAGTCGCACTTAACCTCTATTAATTAATTTGAGGTACACTAGTCGCACTACAAATGTGTTACATAGCAATACTAGTCTTATCTGTTAATTGCTATATAATACGTAACTTAAGTGCTTTCTTTTTTTGTTTTTTTTTTCTTTTTAAAGAATAATGGTGCTTGTACAGAGTTTGCTGATTGTAAGATGGTAACTTAATTTTGCCTGAATATGTCACTTTCATCTTTCTAATATATTCAAAAAACATCGTATCAAAATCATATATGATGTATTTTTATTCGTATTAATGGGTTGGATGTAATTCTTTTGACATGACTGGTATCTGTGTTGGTTAGAGCTGTAAATATAGACCGGACCAAACGGGCCGGCCCACGGTCCGTAAATTTGGCCCAAAATCGGCCCGGCCTAGCACTATTCACAGGCCGGACTCGGCTCAGCCCTAAGACCGGGCCAGACCGAGGTAGTGAGTCCGTCGAACCAACCCGTGCCCGGTTGTTAATTTTTTTGTCGTTTTTTGCAATTAATATTAAAAAAATAATATTTTAATTAAATAGTACCCGGAATATAACTATCGGACTATAGGGCCGGACCAGGCCTTCCCTTTGGCCGAGCCAGTCCGGCCAGCTTCTATTCACGGTCCTGTCCGGCTCGGCCCGAATTTCTCTTTTGGCCTGAACAGGCCGGATAGCCCATATTTACAGCTTTACTGTTAGCCGAAATATAGACGAGACTGGTTCTATTAAAGGGACTACATCTGTGGCCTGTAGTAGTGCTATATATATATATGCACACACACAAAAAGCTAAATTTTTAATGGGAGTACTGATTAGGTGGATGACAAGTACGAGTACTCGTGCGAGAACAAAGATTTGAAGGTCCATGGCTGGATATGCAAGCGACCGCCCGTGGGATTCTGGCAAATTACACCCAGCAATGAGTTCCGATCAGGTGGACCTCTTAAGCAGAACCTCACCTCTCACGTCGGACCCATTACCCTTGCTGTGAGTCCAATCAAATTCTCTTATTTTTCGCAAGATTATTCATAATGTGACACATTAATATACACATCTAAACATGCGTGTTTTAACGTCAAATAATCATATAATTAGAACAACGTACGTAGTATCTATTTTCGTACCGATCGAATCAAGCAAGCAAAGTCGACCATGGATCGTAGATTGGTACGTACCTCTATTATCATATGTTTAGAGAAAGTGTAGTAAAGACCCTGTTTGGCATGATCTCGCAGCAACCTAGAAAGTACCCCTTATAGCGTGACATTTCTGTATACTAGCGTAATATATCATATCGCTTATACAACTTGCTATCGTAGGATATTTCTGTATACTAGCGTAATAAAATCGCTTATACAACTTTCCGGATTTGATTCATGAGCCATAAATATTCGTCACTCAGATTACTACTCACGCAATTATTGAAGCTTTATAGTTTGTCACGCCTTAGTAAATTACTTATTGTATAACCTATTAATACATATACATATTTATATAAGCAGATGTTTCTTAGCGCTCACTATGCGGGAGTGGATATGGTGATGAAAATCCAAGCCAACGAAGCGTGGAAGAAAGTTTTTGGCCCTGTTTTCCTTTACGTCAATTCCGTGCCAGATGGAAGTGATCCATTTCAGCTATGGGACGATGCTAAGATGCAGGTAACTACAATTAATTCATTTAATATTCGGCTTGCTTAGATACTTTTTTTTTTAAATGAAAAGAGTAGTTGAATCTTTTCAAACAAATTTTTAAAAAGATCTTCATTTTTTATTTCATTTAAAAGGGAAAACAAAGTGTGTCGAAACAAGTCTATATAGCATTTTTCTATAATATTGCATGAAAAGTATTTCTTTTTAATATCAAGCAACTAATAATAGAAATCATAATATGTTTAATGATGAAATAATCATCCAATGGACAAGTATAGGAAAAATCATATGGAAATAACTGACTTCGTTTTTCTTTTAATCACTCGTCCTTAAATCTCTTCTAATTGGAAAGGAAGAAATATTTGGCTTAATTTTAGTCCTTAAATATCTTGCAATTTCCTCCAACAATTGCTCTTATCTTAAATATTTTAATTTTTCTACTTAATCAGACAAAGGAATTTATTTATTTCTACTTAATAAATAGTAATTAATGTAAGATAGATGTGCATGTTAAACATTCAGATGATGATCGAAGTACAAAGTTGGCCCTACACTTTTCCAGCTTCCACGGATTTTCCATCGTCGGATCAACGGGGCTGCGTTAGTGGTAGACTACTATTGAGAGACCGGTATATCATTCTTGTTCAAATTAAAATTTTTATCGTTTAATTAAGTGTTTTTATTGAGAAATTAGGAAAATTAGATTTTTTTTTTTGATACAGGAAAATGAGTTACTTTGAAAGTATCTTTTAGTAAAAGTATCTCTAGCTAGTCCGCATGGTAAAATTACAATTGAAATGCTATTTTACACTTTCATTAAAAATGCTATTTTGTAAAGAGCCAGTTTTATATGGTCATATAATTATTTTCCCCAAAGAAAGTTCCCGATAAATTATGCATCTAATTACATTTTCCTATTCCTATTTTGCAAGGTATCTTTCTGATGATGTCATATTTGGAGATGGTGCTCACGTAGGCCTGGCACCAACCGGTGAAGTTGGATCGTGGCAAAGTGAATGCAAGGTGATCAATTTCTTTCATTTTTTTTTATTTTTTTTTTCTTTTCATAGGTATCCATTTTATTTAATTGATGCTTGTAGAGTTCTTTTCTAGGTAAAACTAAATCAAACGAATAAGTTACTGAAAAAGCCGTGTTTGATTATAAGTTAGTTGAGCACAGTAGTTGGCAAGTGATTATAACTGGACATTAATTACCTTTCGGATCATAAAAATTTTATTGCGACTATTTTGTATTTACACATTTGCCACTCGAGTATTATTAAATATTGTTCTCTTATCAATCTAAGATAACATATTTCGTTCATCAGGGCTACCAATTCTGGACAAGAGCAGATGAAAATGGCTATTTCTCCATAAACGATGTTCGTATGGGTGATTATAATCTTTATGCATGGGTTCCTGGTTTTATTGGAGACTACAAAAATGACCTTGTCATTAACATAACTGCAGGTCTTGATTTTTTTTTTTTTTCAAATACTCTTTTCTTTATACTGATGAGGAAGATTGTGTATATATAGATATAAATATATATATTCACATAATCATACTGTAATTGAATTAACAATAAATTATATGGGTTTGTGGTAAGAATAGTTGCTACCTAGTAATTATTTTTAACAATTTTTAAATGTCAAATCATATTAGAATCAAATACTACTATATACGTAAATTAATATATGTGATTAATCTTGTGACAATCTTATACAAAGCTACAACATGCAAAAAAGTGCAGGTTGTGATATTGACATGGGTGAGATTGTGTATGAACCCCCAAGAGATGGACCCACATTATGGGAAATTGGGATTCCTGATCGCTCTGCTGCCGAATTTTATGTGCCTGATCCTAATCCTAAATACGTTAACCCGCTTTATCTGAATCACCCAGACAGGTGAGCCCCGCCTCCTTTTAAATTACATCTTTCATATTTTATATCTTGTTTTGTTTTAGAGAGTGATATATAAGCTTCATCTTTCATATGCGAAGTCACTCTTCTAATAACGCAGCTTACAAATTGGTCTAAATTTGCTATTCGGATAGATGTGGAACTAGTAATCTTAAATACTTTGTCCTCAAATAATTTAAATAAGTTGTATAATTTGTTGATAAATTAACACGTTATGTTAGTATCAGTTTTAGATGATGTGACATGAATATTGGTTAGTTATGATTTGGTAGACGAAAATCGTAAAATTGGAGATTTGAATTTTAACCAAATAATGAATGTATACATAAATATTTATATTCGGGTAATGGAATTGGGATTATGAACCATAGACCTCAATTAGATGAGGTAAAACAGAGCAGCCTTCAGACTTCTGTACTTTTGAATGGATTACATAAACAAAGAGTAGTCTTTCTTTTAAACAATAATAAAGCTAAAGATAAAAACTAATGAATGATAAAATGGGGAGAAAAGGACTATAATAATTGATTCACGCGCACAAATGGTCTTAGAGAAAGGAATTCCTCCAAAGAAGGCATTATTCTTAATCATTATTATATGACCCATATAGCAATGAGTAATTGATGTCAATATTAATATATGTCGTCTAACTGGCATGCAGGTTTAGGCAATATGGATTATGGGAAAGATACGCAGAGTTATATCCTGATGGAGATTTGGTCTACATTATTGGCGTCAATGACTATAGGAAAGATTGGTTCTTTGCTCAAGTTACCAGGTTCAATATTACTCGTAGTTAATTTCTCCCAGTATTTCTTCACCTGATTTAACGGATTATATTCTATTGATACATTATATTGAAAAAGATATAAATATCATACACTAGTAGACGTAGCCCATAATTTTGAATTTATACGTATGTCTTACATCTTTATTAATATATGGTGCCTTTTAGTTATCTTGCTCATTGAAGATACCTACAGAATATCCGAACAACATATAATATCACACTTTGTATAAAATACAACTAAAGAAAGATGGCTTTGATATTTTGTCTGACAGGAAAACAGGCGATAATACATATGAAGGCACAACTTGGCAAGTCAAGTTTCCTCTTGACAATGTTGAGACTTCTAATTCAACTTTTAAACTCCGCATAGCCCTTGCCACTGCAAGTATCGCCCAATTAGAGGTACGACTTAATCAAATTTAGGTTATTTATTTATTTTTTTCAATTCTATTTTCATTTATTATTACATAAATATTCGAATAACGTTTCCTTTTGTTTTGGATAAAAATTAAAAGGTTCGAATAAATGATCCGAAAGCAGAGACTCCTCTGTTTACAACAGGAGAAATTGGACACGACAACACGATAGGTAGACATGGAATTCATGGTCTATACCGACTATATAACATATCCATACCAGGATCGGCACTTGTGGAAGGGAACACTAATACAATATTTCTGACGCAGACCATAAGCACCAGCCCCTTCCAAGGACTCATGTATGATTACATTCGTTTAGAAGGTCCTACTCCTACTCCTACTCCTCAACCCTCTCCTAAGTCCTAATTTGTACAATATAAGAACGATTGTTAATTAATGAATTAGCAGCAATGCAATCTTGTGACCTATGATATGAGAAGTTGTACTTATTGTATCACACACCTCTGCTGATTTCAACTATTTAAGTTTTATTTGGTTGTAACTCAACTTTTATGCCCTTAAAAGTTGTCTGTTTCTTCCTGGCTATAAATATTTTGTGACAGGCATAGCATCTAGCAAAAATAATATTTTGTGAGTAGCAAGCTTGACTTTTGTTTGTAACGAAACCAAGATTTAAAGTTCGAATCGAATCAAAAGATAAAGTCGTCGACAAGTCAAACAAATCGAATCACAACAAAAAATTCGGAGAAAAAGTAGCCCTCATGGTCAAAATGTCACATTTGGCTAACAACGTGAGAAAGCATAGACTCCAAAATTGCTTAGTTTTTTTATTTATGAAAAGATTGAAATAATCACAAAAATACTTTTTTATTTTAGTTAAATATTAAATTTAAACCTCTGATATCATAAAACCTAAAGAAATATCATTCTATTTTAGAAATAGGAAAAAAAATAACCTATTTTATCTTTTTTTTTTACTAAATATTTTTGTAAATAACATTAATACCCTTACCATATTAATATCCAAACAACCCATTTTATTGATTTCTTTTTTTAAAAAAAAAACTAAAGTTTATTGCAAAAAAATACCAATATTTTTCTATAATTTTGAAAAAAAAAGTGTAATTTTATGTTTTTAAATAAAAAATTAATTAGATTAATATGAAGTGTTTAGTGGTAGATTTTTTGGAACCCATGTAAGGGTATTTTGGATGTTTCATATTTCAACTTTGACCAAAAAGTGTCCAGACTTTTTGCAATTTTAAGAACTGATGGGCTACTTTTAGAATTCATGAGAATAGAGGAGTAAACAGGTATTTATTTGTAATAGAGGGGTTATTCTAGGATTATCCCTAAAAAACACTAGTAACAAAACGAAATTAACAGATAATTGTCTACTAACTTGAAAAAGACAAATAATATACAAAATTTATTAATACAAGACCAAGGTGCCTAAAATGTATACTTAACAAAAATGAGGGAAAAAAAAGAGAGGAAATTAGGCAGATTTTTGGAGTCTGGATTTGGCATCCTCAGCAGCATCGGCAGCCTCAACTTGCATCTTGGCAGCCTTAAGATCAGCTTCGGTTGCTTCCCTCTCGTTTCTCGCAGTCAATTTCTTGGCCTAAAAATTTAGTCACATAAATATATATATTTATATATATATGTATAATTAATGACTTTTATCATTCGGTTCTAAAAATTACCTGACCAACAATGGAGGCCTTGACGTATTGAAATCCCTCTTTCAAGGAGACGAAGAAAGACAAGCAGTCCTTCTTGGCGCGAGACGACATCGTTTCGTGTCTCCTTCTAGTCCCCACGGCGGTTGTCGTGGTCTGCGAAGCACACGATCTAGCCTCTTCCATCTCTCACTCACAATCTGATGATTGTTTACCAGAGAGACACCAAGTAAGGGTGGTTTTTCTTGATAAAAACATTGAATAACACTGTTCGAACACGTTTCTGGCTCCACCTACGTGGAAACGTCGGAACACGCCCACGTTTCCTTCCACTTCCTATGAAGCGAAGTGTAAAATTTAATATGGGCTTTAACCTTATCTAATTGGGCCTCTTCTTTTCATATCCAAAAGAGAAATTTACGTCTAGTACCCATTTTTAAACTTATTTTCAAAAATATCCGTTTTTAATTTTTTTTTAAAAATATCCATTTTTATAGTCACATTCCATATATAAAATATGAGTAGTCCACATTTATAATGTAAATTTTATTCATAAGGTACACATTTCATGTGTAAAATATGAACGGTATACATTTACAATGTGAATATTTACCACGATTTATAATTTTCATTATAAATGTGACCCATGGTATACATTTTAAAATGTGTGCTAATTTTTAGTGTAATTTTTATTCATTAAATATAGACCACGGTATACATTTTACGTATTAAATGTATACGTAGTTTACATTTTATGTGTAAAACAGTAGTGGTCTATATTTTTCCAAAAATAGGTATAAAAATAAGTATTTATAAAATAAAAATAAAAAAGAGAATTTATAGAAATATGGTTTTGAAAACCGGTATTTACGAACTTTTCCCAATCCATTCCGGGGTTTCTTCATGAATACGTGAAACTATACAAAAGTATTAAAAATACGATGGGACAAAAATGTACACAATTTTACGACTTTTTAGGTAAAAAATTTTAAAAATACGGTAGGCATTTCCTTTTAATACAGCCTAATCACTTGTCAGGACCCAAAAAAAAAAGAAAAAGAAAAGGGAATTGAAGAATAAATAAATGCTGACTCGTTCATGTCACGCTTTAGTAAGTACTTTTCTTTTTTCATTTCTTTTTAAATGAATATTTTGGCACTTCTTTTGGGCTTTTTTTTCCTCTAGTACTAGAATCTCTTTTTTAATAAATGTTACTATTTTTTTAAATGCTAAATGCTCAAATGAATAAGTTTTTAAATAGGTATACATGATCTATTACGCTAAGATCTATGTACTAAGCGCGAGTTTGCTCTAGTTATTTTGTTTACAAACAATAGGATTTTCCAGTTTATGAAATAAGTGGTTGGATTTTATGCCAATCATTTTTTGAAATAATTTTAATAAACAATTTTGCTTTGTTTAAAAGCTATTTTTAGGTATCAAACTTTTTTTCACGAAATTAGGTTTATTAACACCACTTGTAATTGAAATTATTTCACGATGAGAATTGGAGCTCTAAAAACAATCCCCCAAATTGGGTTTAATTATCACTTTTTATACTGAGTAAATTAATTTTAAATTGGATAAATAAAAATCTATCGACTGATATATTTCAGTTATTTATTTTGCTAAAGAATTTTAAAAAGGGACATTTGTTTTTAGGAAGAACAAAATCGGCCATTTTGCTAAAAGCCCTAAAAATCTAAACAGATGAGGCTTCTGGAATGAGGAAATTATGCCCAGTACGGTTTTTGGTGTAAACTTTTGAAAAATACGGTCCCAACTTTTGTCAACTTAACCCTTGCAATTTTTCCTATTTTACTCTATACATTTTTCCTTTTTTTTAAATATAAAACCGAGCTGCGGTCAGCTGGCTGTGGCTGACAGCCCTTTTAATTATTTCTTTTTTTCTTAAAAAAAAAAACTATGTTAAAGCTTTAATAGATAAAAAATAAATTTAAACATAAAGATTTTTTCTTTTAGCCTTTTTTTCTTTTAAACGGGTTTTTGTTTTTTTCTTTTGTTTATTTTTTATTTTCTTTTTCAATTATAACTTAGTATTGAAATAAATTATTATTATTATGTATTTTCTTTTTTACTTTGAGTGCTTTTTAATTTTTTAGTAGCTTTTTTTTGGTTTCTTTTCTTTAAGCATATAAAGTGGTAATAATTAAATAGAAAAAAACTTAAACACATTCATGTTATTGTTTTTTTTTTTTCCCCTCTTTGTATCTCATCAATTTAATATATTAATGTTATGTATATTTAATATATGTATATATATATATATAGGTATCTCACTTAGTCAGTATCTTAGCAAAGATAACACTGATAACACCCATGTTGGTATCTATAGGTATCTCATTTAGTATCTTAACAAGATACCACTGATAATACTCATAGTGGGTTCTATAAGTATCCTACTTAGTCAGTATCTTAGCAAGATACTACTGGTAATACCTATATTGGTATCTATAGGTTTCCCACTTAGTCAGTATCCCAGTAAGATACTTGCCAGTATCTTTCCAAGTTACCTATGATAACTAACAAGAATTAAAAACAGAGTTCGACTTCTTCTTTTAAAAATTAAAAACAAAAAATATTTTGAGATTAAAATTAGAACGAGATACTATGTCACTTATGATATCCGAAATTTTTTTTTAAAAAAAAAAGGAAATTACGATGGGTATTGTACTTGGTTACCTATGCTATCTAGTAAAATTAAAAATATATATATATATATTATCATGAGTATCATTTCATATTACCTATAGTATCTTTCTAAGTTACCTATGATATTTAACGAAAATTAAAAAAAGAAGTTAGGCTCCTTATTTTAAAAATTAAAAATAAAAAAAAATTATGATATTAAAATTAAAGTGAGAGTTGGTGATTCCTGATTGCAAAAAAGAAGGTATCCTACTAGGTTGCCTAGGGTATCTGTAGAAACTATTAAAAAAAATAGAGACTATTGTGGATATCCTCTCAATTTACCTATAATTTCCAATAAAATTAAAAAGAGAGTTTGGTCTTTCTTGAAAAAAGAAAAATTAAGTTACTATATAAGTATCTTACTAGTTTACTTATACTATCTAAGACATTAAAATAGAGTTAGGTAGTTATTATTGCTTAAAAAATACTTAGAAATTAATTTTATTTCACTTAAAAAAAATTCAAATAATTATTGGAGTGCAATTAAAAATTTATATTATTAAAATATAATCACGCTAACAAAATGAAAAATTAAATTAGGAGTAGAATTCTATTTTTTATTCTCATATTTCGCTGTTTACTATATGACTCCAAAAGCGAATTTTTCATATTATTAAAATATTTAGTGGAGTTCATATGTGAGATATGATAGTGTAAAAAAAAAGAGAGTGAAATAGAATGCTACTAGTATTCTTTTAACAAAAATTAAATAAAATAATAGTTTTCAATTTTTTAATTCCAATTCAAATAGGGTTTTTATATAACTTTAAAAAGGGAAAAAATTATTTATTTACATAAAAAATATTTGCAAAATGAGTTTCGAGCCTTCATTTTTAAACAACAAAGCATGTTTTAAATAGCCACTTTAGTAATGAGTCTTTTTCATTATTATTATTACGTATTAGTATTTCTAGAGTATAAATTTATTTTAAAAGCTAAAATATCTTGAGTACAACTCAATATTGTTGCTGAGTCTTGGTCTTACTTGACAATATAATCGAGCTAAGACTTTTGTGGCTCGACTATACTTGATAAGTACGTTGAGCCACATAACACGTAAAGAAAAATATATTAAGGTAATTGCTCGTAGTTATATTATCAATTATTTTACAACTTAAAAAATTAAGTCTTTTATTGAAATTGTTCGATGAGATAAGGTCATTTTAACAAAATTTATCATTTTTAAAGGAGTAATTAGAAGCACTAAACTCTTACAAATGATGTCCTTTCCTCCCCCGAACCACACCAATGACGCAAGAACAGCAAGACACTACTTTAGTTTAGTTTAGTTGGGTCGTGTGTTCAAATTACAATAAAAGGTCAAGGAATCACAACGGAAAGAGGGAAAACGGGAGGGCTACACAAGTCATTTCACGAACTCCCAACCCGTCGCAGCTATATATACCCTGAGCTACAAAAGCTAGGGTATAAAAAGCCCCAAATTTTCTCCGCTCCAAAAATTTTTCGAAGCAACGTTCACGAGCCCGGAAAGAAGCCAAGCTTTTTAGAGTCTTCACCAATATGTAAACTCCAATTCTTCCCTCTATTTTAATTTTCGTTAATTTCATTCTCTCTTTTTTAATTATACTTCTGCAAATCTTGTAATCTCTTTCTAGTTTTCATAGATTCGAGATTCGAAATTGATTTTCCTCCAATTTCTCGGTAAATTTTTCAGTAGGACTGGAATATTGTGGAGTGATATATGTTCTGTTGACGTGTTTAATGGCAGATCGTGTGCGCTGACGAAGAATAATGGCGACGTTCGAGCTTTACCGGAGATCGACGATCGGAATGTGTCTCACTGAGACTTTGGATGAGATGGTTCAAAGTGGTACACTCAGTCCTGAGCTCGCTATTCAGGTTCTAGTCCAGTTCGACAAGGTTTGACCCACCTCGATTTTTTCAAGTCTCTTGCCTTTCTTTTTTTCAGTTCAAATTTTTGTTTGGCTAAATGGGTTTGTGGGTTTGTTTGTTTTTTGTTTTTTTTGTTTTCAGTCTATGACGGAAGCTCTAGAAACCCAAGTCAAGAGCAAGGTCACCATTAAGGTAAGGCTTTTATTTCAGGTTTATTATTGTCCTGCTCTTTTTCCAGTACATATATTGCTAGCTAAGATATTTTATTTCTGGTAATGGGTATATCGCGATTTGAGCTTCTGTGATCTTCTATTGCATCGGAATTGATTCTAGAACAGCGACTATTATGGGCTGTATATGATTCAACCTCATTGTTTTTGGTTTTTCTGGGATGTTGTACTGCATTTGGTAATTAGTGGATATTATCACCAATGGATAGGTGGGGATACAGTATCGGTATATATATTCTCAGTTGGAAAAACAGTCCGTTTATCAAGCATTAATAATTATAGGCTTTGTTATGTTTGTTTGTTGATATTTGAGTTGTTCCACGGAATTTTCTTGTTATTGCCCTTCAAAGTGATTTTGTTTTTATCTAGAATATACAAAATTTTCAGGCATTCTTCATTTCCCTAAAGGTATACCTTTCACTGAAATAACTTCGTCTCTGAGGTCAAGGTTTTAAATTTTTCAGTGCTGCCGTCATTGGTTTTAGTTTTGCTAAGTATTAAGTTTGCTTTGTTGAAACGCATTTTGCAATGAGCTTTTGCTGCGGCAGAATATAACAGCTCTAGAAATGGATTACAGTAATGTTTTTAGCAAATAATGTTTTCAGCTGCTTCTAACAGGGGTGCTTTCAAATTGGTCTAGGACTCGGGGGTGTGTGTGAGTGTGAGGATTGGGTCATGGGTTCGAGTTCCAGAGGAGACAAAATAGGTATCTTATCAAAAAAAAAAAAAAAAAAAATCAGGGGTGCTTTCAAATTTACAAAACTAATTTTGGAAATGAAAAGGATAACTAGTAAGATGTAGTTGTCTGGTCTTCCGGTAACTAATATTTATCTTTCCAATGAGGACAGAGAAATAAGCCATAGTAAGCTATGGTATTCTGGAAGGATGTGGTGCAATTGAAACATGTGGAACCAGCTTTTAAAAAATATTTGTGCATTTCATGTTCATTTTCAATAAGTTCCAATTAAGTAGCAGAATTTAGGTTTGCCTAGCTTTGTGTATGTGTATATATATTGCCTATGGACACACAGTATTGGTGGATGCATATGTATCTTTGCAGTCTTCTTTAGATTTCCCTTCGGAAGAAGGTTATCATTTTAACTTGAATGTCTAGGACCAAATCACAAAAGCCACAATAAATTAAGGTCTGATTATATGTGTGTTTCTGTGCCTATGAAACATGTTGTTCCAACTGTCAATAAGTTTTAGTATATATCTTCTAAGATTCATTATTCTTATTAATGGCATCTAGGGAATTTCCATTTATTATCTGATTCGTGTTAACCCTGTATAGATACCTGTGTGCCAAAATATTGTCTCCATTCAATGCTTAATAGTCGCCGTTTATGGGATGGAAGCCTACTCAGTAGAAAACACTTATTTGGAATTTAAATTACTTGCTTGGAATAATTCCATTGCCTCTTGAGATGCTTGTTATTGTAGAAATTACTAAAGGCACTTATTTACTGATTCTTGACTTAATATATAGGTATTCTGATTAACTACTCTTTCATTTACTTATTTGTTTATTTATTTATTTTTTTGGAAGGATCCTTTATTATTTATTTACTTAATTATTTTTTAATACTTTATGTTGGTGCTCTTTTCTATGTTTGTGTGTGTTACAAAAATAAAGAAAATGACTATCCACGCAAAAGAAATAGTGTAGGGAAAAAGAAGTGTATGATAAGACAACAGAATTGCTTGTTCTTATTATCGTTATAAGTTATGTTGTTGTACTTAACTGCTACTAGTATTAACGAAAGGTTTATTGTCTTGTGAAGAAGTTAATATAGCACAACAAAGATTGATCTTGCAAACCTTAACAAAATACATTGATAAGTTTGTACGTACCATTTATAGTAGTTTCTTGTGTCCTATTTTTCCCCAAAAAACACACTGACAAATGCAGGATACGGACTTATGGTGTCTACCTTAATTATTAAACTTGTAATAGGAAGTCTGCAACATATTCACAAAATCAGAACTATGGAATAGGACACTCTTTCCGTCTTTGGGCACTCATTTATGTCGAGTTGGATTAGGGGAAAGGTAGTAGTGCAATAACCTGGATGTAAATTTTGAGGATGATCTTGCTATTTCTATTGATTGGCACTCATTCTAGCATCTGACCCGTGAATTCTTAACTTCTGGACTGTTTTATTATATTGGTTAACAGAAGAAAGCTAATCTCAATCCATTTTAGCTGGCATATTGACCATTTTTTGGGAGTTCTAATCTATTTAACTAGCTGAAATCATCATTTTCCTTACTTTATGCTACCCCATGTTATTTCAATTTCTATGGTAATATTCGTGTGTGTTTAAATAAGAGTAGTGAAGGTGACTCCAACTGATTTCTCACATTTGAGTACTTTGAATTTTGTGATCTTCATATGTAAGTGTTTAGTTTTGCAAGGTGGTCATTCAAAAAAAGTCGTTCGAGCATTTGAATGTGAAATGTGACAGAATTCTTACATGCTATATTTTTTTTTTTTGGGTACTCCACAGGGAC
>JXTC01000143.1:36126-73961 GCA_002914845.1 Trema orientale | reverse complement strand
ATCTTACAGGATGCTCTGTTTAAGAATGAGGACTGCCAGGAAAATGTTGGTCGGGTGAAGATTGTGGCTTGTGATTCAAAGCTGCTCACACAATGAGATGTTTAACCGTTGGACTGGAGAGCATGCTAAATAAGTTTAAATCTGTTGTGGTAGTACTGAGGGTAATGAAGACACAATGGGAACAAGTCCAAGTCCCGGTTACTTGGAGGATTTGGCAACTTTAGGAGACTGAGCTTCCAAAGCCCTTTACCTTGACGACTATATTATGTCATTGATGATGTTGTGTGATTCTTAATGAATATTTCTAGGTTTCATTTTGCGTTTCAAAAGAAAAACAATTTGCAGATCAAACAGTACTTCTGGTATGAGGTATATGATAATGAAGTCTGCTATTCTGTGAGAAACTATGGAATGGATTTTTTTTGGCTAATTTGTGGAAGAAGGGGTTGATAGTTTTTTCGATTAGCAAATACCCAGTGAATGAAGACTCGTATATTATTCTCTTTGGATGTCAAATAAAAAACCTTTCAGTTTTCACATTTTCCTTTTTGGAAGGCAAAAGTAAACCTTTTCTGTATTAGTTGTGCAAAAAAAAGAGTTGCTTTACTATTAACCTTGGGCTTCCTGAAAGGGTGTTCAAAACACTGATAACATAATTATATTAAATATACAAATTATGTTTTTTTTTTTGGGTAATCAATTATACAAATTATGTTGTAGAAAAAGTCTGTAAAACAACCATTCCCCACTTTTTTTTTTTTTTTTTTCAGTCCAAGACCCGTAATATATCAGCTTCTTATTATTATTATTTTTTTTTGGGGGTAAACTTAGATATAATTACTTTGATTTACTGGAATTAACAAACACCGATAATCACTAGTCACTAAAAGAGACATCCCAACTCTTACTTCTCTTACTCGGTACTTATTTTACAATTTATGACGGTATGAGTTCCTTTTTTCAGAAACTAGAATATGGTTTTTTAACCTTTATCAGTTTATCTCAAATGAAAAATTGTTGTTTTAGTATCTTTGAGTCGTACGAAATTTTTCTAATTTATTGTTTTATTTGCCGAGTATATATTTTTTCTGAAGTTAGTACCTAGTATTAGGCTCGTAGTCGTATATTGTGTTCAAACAATAATATATAAATTTAATAACACGACTAAAAGCAACCAAAAAGATAACAAGGGAAAGATGGGAAGAAAAGCTCTCCGAGAGTACAACGCGATGTGCATCTCCGAATATGCGGTTTGCTTTCCTTTCTTGTGAAGTATATATGCTTTCGCCCAATGAAACTTTGACAAGTAATCACTATGCCTTTGATTTCTTTTTATTTTTTATAAAACTAATCCTTTGATTTCTTTTATTATTTTATTATTATTATTATTATTTTCCGTTCGTATAGATGGCATTATTTATGGCAGTATGTCAAAGTCTAACTCTAGGCTCTAGCTTTATTCATTTAAAAAAATAAAGGACAAATAACCTTATCAGTCCCTGAATTGTGGAGATATTCTCATTGGTCCTTATTTAAATTTTGTTATTTTAGTCCTTAAACTATTAAAAAGGTTCTATTGTAATTCTTTCTGTCATATACTTCGTTTAAGTCTTAACAATATGAGTACATAAGATATATTATACATATACTCTTCTGTTATACCTATTTTATATACGGAAGTATAATCATACACTATAAAGAGATTAGAGATTAAAGTAAAATGATCGGTTGAATAAAGATTATTCGCACAATAGACATGAAATGCTTTTAATTTTTAACACTATTCAAAACGTGAATTGAAATCAATAATAAATAAGGAAGAATACGTCTAATGTACTCTTTTTGTTAAAACTCAAACAAATTGTATAAAAATTGATTAAAATGAATATTTTTAATAATTTAATAACCAATTTGACAAAATTTAGTGTTTAAAGACTAAAATGAGACCTTTTTTCATAATTTAAAGACCAATAAAGTCCTTTATCCAAAATTAAACGATAGTACAAGAAGATTAATAAAAAGCTACAACCATCTATCATTAACATTTTTTACGTTACAAACTTTCCTCATAAGGTACCAATAAAGTCCTTTATGATATTATTATTATTTTTTTAATGTAAAATAGTTTTACATGACAAGTCTTTGATCAATAGAAACAATAGGGGTTACTAACCAAAATAAAAAAAATATAAAAAACTTGGGTTTTTAATTTTTCGCAAAAAGGGAAAAGAAAAACTTGAGTTTATGTTATAATAATAATAAAAAAAAAACATAAAATTTTTGTAATGTTAGAAAAAAAAAAGGAGAGAGTTTCTGGTTATATCAAGTAAAAATATTTGGATTGTAAAATCCAATTAAATTATGTCTAAAATAGTAATTTGATAAAAATTAATATGTGAAATAAGTCAAATGATTTATTTTCCTTTGGTATAAATTACCATGCGTTATTGTGTGAGGATATTCTCATTGCTAATCATCCCAATTGGGACGAGATCGATATTGTTTTATATCAAGAAAGTTTACGTCTTTTGGTCGAACAAAATTAAAAAAAAAAAGTTTCAAAAGTATAAAACAACTAGGCCATTCTTATTCATGTTATATTTTCACGTACCAAATTTTAATCAAATGATTGTTTTAAAACCAATTTAACTGTATTTCAAATTCCTAAAATTTTATTTGATATAATCAGAAACTTAAGGTTTTTATTGCTATAATTAAAAAAATCAAGGTTTTATTTGATATAACCAATGTTTTGAGTCTTTTTTTGTAAAAATTAAAACCTAAACGAAAATATGACAGTGATATTTTATATATTTTTTTAAACTTTCCAAAGTTTTCATATGCTATTCATACTAAAATTATATTAAATCATAAAAAAAAAAATCAAAACAAAAAATTAGATCGAAAAAACAAAAAAGTCGAGGGGGACTGTCGAAGAACAATGTCGGGAACAATGTGAGAACCTTTCTTTGGTTACAGGTTGATATGTTGAGAAGTGGCTATTGATCTTGTTTCAATATCTATGAACAAGTGACCCCTAAATATCCATTTGAAAAAAAAAAAGAAGGGTAGATAGGGTTTTTTTTTAGAGCTATAATGTTCGCATCCCGACTCAATCAAACCAAACTCACAAATTTTAATCCATTTCAAATAAAAGAGCTCTAAGTTTCGTTCCTATGGTTTTAAAATACCATCAAGGAACTTTTCTATGTTAACCTAGAGGTATCAAGTGAATTGGTTGACCCTTTTAATTCTTTTAAATTGAGGCCTACAGGGCCACTGGCATGTGCCTCAATAGGACCAACTTTTTTTGGAAATATTACATACAAAACAAATGAAAGCTATATATATAGTAAAGATCAATATTCGAATTTTTGTTTTATTACTTATTTTAAACAAAAAATAGGAAAAATTAAAAAATAAAATAAAATGCCTTACAGGGTGAGGTCGGTATTGACTCATGACGTTCTAAAGATGTTCTATGGCTGGCCTTAGCCCTTGAATGACCGGGGCCTTAAAGTTGGCCCTAATTTCGGCATTTTCAAGGCCAAGCTCATCAAAAGTGCTGGCCATGACCAATTGACAACTCTAGGTTAACTCGTCACATTCAAAGTATAATCAAGCTTAAAAAAGAAAGAAACCATCTACTTGATCTTGGTTTTTATTATAATGTTGATTTTTTTGTCTATTCTTATTTGATTAAAGGCAATATTTTTTTTCCTTCAATTTTGTTGATTAGGAAGGGATAGATTTAGAAGCCGTTAACATGAAAAGTAATTGGTAAAGAATTGAGAGTTATTAAATATTTCCAAGATTACGCAATGTTTTCTGTAAACAAAAAAGAAAAGTACAAGGTGATTTTTATGATAATTTCGAGAATTATATTGACATAACCCATTTGAGATTACCTATAAAAGCAAGAGAATTAGGTAGGTAATATAGAGGTCTGCTTATGCCAACATAGCGCAACCACTATTTAAAATAATATTAGAGAACCAAAGCAATAGTTATCTTTATAAAACATGATTCTAAAACATCCTTGATGAATATTTATATAATTATATATCATTATGTAAACTTCCTAAAATGTGTTAATGAATACTGTTTTATAAATTTAACCATTATTTCATCACTTAACACATATGACACTCTAATAATAATACAATAATATGAAATTTTCGATGTCATTTATAATAAGATATATACTTCTTAAGAAAATCATATATATATATATATATATTTTGCTCTGTTAAAAAAAAAAAGCATATATTGAAGTAGTATACCTTATTTGGTTTTTTTTTTTTTTTTTTCCGGGACCAATTTCATCTTTATTTATATATTATTGAATAAAGTCTCAAGTCTATGGAAAGTATATCTACCAATAAAGCTAAATCTAATGATTTAGGATTCCGTTAATGGTTTCTGGGTCCATTTATAATTTTTTTCTGGAATAATTTATATCATCGGACTTGATATAATAATTTAAAAAGTAGAAGCTCTACCATATTTATCCAAAAAAAAAAAAGCTCTACCATACATCGAAAGATCTTTCACACATAATTTCCCTATATTTTTATCACACTAGATTTTTAAATTTATAATATTGTGTAATAATCATTTTTTAGGGTGTATAACAATCATCCTTGTTAAGTTCGATTTGACAAACAAGGCAAATTCTACAATACAACCCTGTTAAGTGGTTGTAGGGATACAACTGTAATTAACAGTTGATAATTGATCTAAGAGGAAAGGTGGCCCACAAAATACAAGTTTAGAGTGCTTCTGTTCATAGTAAATTGTCTAAAAAGATTCTCTTTCCTCCCTCTTCTGCTATTCACTGACACTCTTCTCCTCTCCATAGCTCTTCTGTAATTTTTTTTTTTTTTTTTCCATTTTTGCACTTCATGATAGAGACGAAGCTCTAATTAGCTAGTTAAAAACAGAGGTTAAAATAATATATATGCTTCTTTTTCATCTTTCACCATTGTTTAATGTCTAGTTTAGTGTTTACATGAACAAAATACTTCCATCTTTTTTTTGAACAAAACAACTAAAATGTATCTGATTAAATTCAAGCAAGAGAAAAAAAGGAAACTCAAGCAAATCAAAGGGAAGAACCTAATTTTTTTTGCCAAATCGTTGTTTTTTTTAATGAAAACCACAATCGATTTATTCCGAGGAAAAAAAAAAATCAAAAAACGCCCGTAGTCCTCCTTTTCATCTCGTCTTCTTCATCATCTCCGCTCAACTCAAGATCTCATCGCATCTACTATTGTCGATCATCATCCCATATGCTCAGCGCCACTTCACACCCTAAAGCCGACAATCCAAGGCAGGACGAAAAAAAATTTAAAGAAAGAATGAAGTTTAAGAGGAGAAGAAAAAGAATTATCGTTTTGGTTTAATGTGAAATTAGAGGGTTTTTCTTTTACAGATATCTAAAATTGGAGGATTTCTCTTTTACAGATATCTAACTAAAGCTCAGGAGATAGGTGGTCTTGTTGAATATGGGAGAAAATGGAAAGCAATTTTATTATTTATTTATTTTTTTTAATAAAACGTAATAATTATATGTGATTTGGCATATATTTTACCTCGTGCATATCTCATGCTATCTGATTTGGATCTAATGGTCATCAAAAGTGTTTCAATAATAAGGTCAAAAATAAGGGTTGTATTGTAGAAATCCCCTGACAAACAAAAACGGGAGAGTCATTCTATGGTATTGCTCATAATTAAAATAAACCCATCACTTGTAGTTTTTTTTTTTAAAAACAAATTTAACTATACATTTTTCGAAACTGTATTTCGTTTATTGAGATCTCAATATAGGGTTTCAATTTTATCTTTAGAGCATATGATTAAGTAAAAATTTTCAATTGACGAAAAATACTTCATTTTTTAGTGTTTTGAAGTAAAAAATGATTTCCAAAAAATTTTAAAAATTTTCTAAAAAATACTATGATTTACCAAATGAAGAGTATTAAATATAGTCTCTTTTACACTCTTTACTCTCATTATATGATCTGTGATTTTTATTATTAAATTTAATATTTTAATAATATAACAAAATATAATAGATTCCACGTGTAGTGAGACTCTGAAAATACAACAATACTGCTAGCATTCATCTTTACCAAATATGTAATAAGTCGACATGCTTCGATTCGAGTTTTTGCCCTAACTTTATAGTCAACTTAGGTGCCATCCATTTTTTCTTTAAACACACCAAATCAATTACCCTATTTACAAAACTGAAATAACCATAATAAAAAAAAAGAAAGAAAAAAAAAGGGAGAATTGAAAAAAAAAAAAGAGAGGGAGAATTGAAAAAACCGTAGGGGGCCGAAAGCAAAATGGCCTTTAGTTGTCCACAAAGAAGTGAAGAAGCCTGCTCTTACACACAGTAGGAATTAGCACTGTAGAAGAAACGAGGGAGTCAGCTCTCTTCCCACATGCATTCATTTATATATGTGTGTAAACTATATATATTATAAAATTATTTGCCAAGGCGTTCGGGAAAATATAACACCACTTATAAAAATAATAAAATAAATAAAAGGAGAAAAAAAAAGAAAACAAATATATAAATATATGGTATTATACAAATAACACAGAGACCTTCTCACAAACCCCACAACGCCCCTTTTTTTCTTCGCTCTGGGGTTTCGCTTCCCCTCTCTCTCTCTTCAATTTCTCTCTCCAAACTTCGGATGTGTATGCGTCCACCGACCTTCTCTCATTCCTCTCTTAGGTATCGCTTTATCGCTCCTTCTTTTTATGTATCTGTACTGTCTATATCTATCGGTGTATACATTTATCCGATCCTTTTTTTTTTCTTGAATTAATATTTCCATTTTTTTAATTCTATATTATGGGTTTAGTTCAGTATCTGGGTTTTAGTCAAATCCCCGATTTGGTCTTTGTTTGTTTCGATTTTTGATTTTTTTTTTTCTGGGTTTTGCCCTTTTGATTTTGATTTTGATTTTGATTTTTTTTTTTGTTTTTTGTTTGATTTTTTTTTAATTTTTTTGGTTGCAGTATTTAGAAGTAGTGAGTGAAGCTGGGGCAAGAGTATGGCGGCCCCAAGATCGAGCTTGCCCTCGAGACTGCGGCAACTCCTGTCCGGCGATGGCAGTTTCGGTCCATCTGTCAAACTGGACTCGGACCCCGTGAGTTTTATTTATTTATTATTTTTCTGAAGGCATTTGTTTTTTTTTTCTGTGTTGTAATCTGGACGTGTTTGTGTATATGCCTATACAATGTATGTGCTGTTACTTTTAAGAGTTATATATGAACCCATTACTGACTGGAAGACCCATAAGGTTTTTGTTTGAAACTTGTTTCTCTGCATAGTCAGAGAATTGATTGGACCGAGATATTTAAATGGCGGTTCTATGTTGCGTCATTTTTTATTTTAAAGTTGTTTTATGCGCTTGAGTGTGTGGTAGTTGCAATTGGTAAATTAGTGAGGGTTGTTTGGCTGATGGTACAAAAGTGATTATCTGCTGATTAGTATGTTTTTGTTGTACTGATTAGCTTTTGTCAATGCTATAAAGTCATGGATAAAAGGTTGCCTAGTTTGTCAAGTTTTATAAGTTTGCAGCTTATAGATCAGTTTGCTTTTGTAGTTTTGTCCTTTGTGTTTGACACTCTGAGGTTTGATTCTTGCACTTAAAAGAGATCATTCAATTGTTGGTACCTTTTGTGATACCTCTACTAGTTCAAATGTTCATGTGATTTCTTAACAGATACAATGCTGTGTGGATGATTTTGTGTATTGACTTTGGTGGGGTGTTATGGCTGAGTTAATTAGCGCATAATTAAATACAAAATTGCTATAATTATTTTAACTATTTAAGCATTTTAAGTTCGTTTGTTAGGAAAATATAGCTGAGGCTTGGATGTATCATTTTATGTTTTGCACCAGATAAGGATGAGCCACATTTGTACTGTTGCTAGGCAGTTTGGTTTTATGCTGTATATTTTACTCCCTTTTTCCCTTTTCTTTGAATTAAGACGTCCTTTTTAGTCTACTCTTTGAGATTTGCATTGCAAGCGATCCTACTTCCCTAGGGTTTTGAAATAGTCTCTTGTGTCCGAGGCGTTTTGCATGTGCTCTTTGTTGTAGAAGATAATGTTATCTCCAAGTCAACTGTAATTTTCAAGTTTGGATTTTTCCCTAGGTTATGTAACTGGATACTTAAGCCTGATGGGTTGGTTGAGCATTTAGGCTTGATCCCACATGGTAAAGCCAACGGGGTTCTATCCCACAAGGCTACCCATGTGTTTATAACTATTGTAGGTTTTAGTTGGGGCTTAGCTTCGAACTTAAAGCGCTAAGCATTTATGGATTATCGAGAAGCGAAAAAGTAAAATTCTAATCAAATTACACTTATCCAATATCAAAGAATAGTTTTGCTTTCTTCAACTTGGGTCCAAATTGTTGTTCAAAACTCTCTTCTCTCGTGGTGTTACCAGAATTGGGTAATCTGAATTTTGTACTTCTATATGCTGTAGACACAAATGATTGTAGAGGATGACCTACATATGTTAAATAGACATGGCTTTAAATGATAGATGGATGATGTATCTTTAATAGTGAGAAAACTGATTATTTGTTGTTTAACCTACACACAAGTAGGAGTCTTGTTGTCTCTATTTGGCACATGAACATCTTTTGAGTCTTTGATCAAAGGGATGATATCCGCCCAGCAACAGTGACTAGCTTTATTTTTTGTGTGTGCTTTGTTTGTGAGAATTATACTCAATTTTGGAGAAAAAATAATCCTTATTGTAAGTTGAATTAAGAGGACATATGGTTGAACTTCGTAGAGTTGGGAAGTGGTGTTTGCTCAATCTAGGATTAATTTGCTTGTGTTTATTTTTATTTTTATTTTGTATAGTAGTATACAACAATTGGTGTTGGTAGAAATAGTTGTCCTCCAATTTTGGGAAATATCTAGGAATATCAATTATTACAGTTATTTGCCTTTAAATAAGAAAATTCTTAATATGATTTTTTAAGGCTAAAGCAATCAATTAAATAAGTCGTGACCCAAAAATTTATAATTCTTATTTGGAATATATAGCATGTAGTGTGAATGTAGTGCATTGTTAGACATATAGCTTTTAAAGTCAGTAAAATAAACCACCATTGAAAACCTAAGTTAAATCTACTTTATTTGAACTTTTATTTTTATTTTTTAGTTCGTGTGGTTAGAACTTAAAATGTATGGTTTAAATGTTCAACTCTAAAATGTTTCTGAATTTGAACCTTTCACTATTATGTTTTAAATTCTGTTTGCAGCATAACCTAATAGGCTAATAGCAATATGTAGCTTGTGTATTGGATGATAACAACAAATGGTTGTTGTCAGTCATTCTTTAGTTAAACTGTGCCAGTACAAGTATGGTCCTGTGAATTTTATTAGATAATTGTAATGTCATTTATATTGTATTCAGACTTTGTTTTACCTTGAAGTTCATTTTTTCAGTTCACATGCTTCCACTGCAAACTGGTTGCCATTTCAATTTGAAACAGCGAATTTCCTGCTCTTGAGATATAAAAAGTTATGCTGGTTTTGAACGTTCTTTTACGTGTGGAAGTGTCCATTGTTGTGTGAAAATCCCTTTAGCCTGTAGCTTATTGTTGAAATTTTGTGTTAGCCTTTTCTTTTAGCCATCTGAGTTTGGCTGGGGGCCTGTGGTTCCAGTTTGGAACTGCTAAGCCGGTTAGTGAGATTGTTGGGCTATTGGACTTTTTTTTTTTTTTACTTTGAAATATTAGTAATCCGTTATTCTTGTCTTTCTCTCTGCATTATCTCTCTTCTTCTTCTCCCATCTTTTTTCCTCATCTCCTCGTTCTCTCTAATAAGAAGTTTGTTTTATTCTGATAGTACTTGTGAGACTTCTTTTACTTTTATTTTTTGTTTTTTTAATTATTATTATTATTATTTTTTAATTTTAACATGTCTGTGATTGGCAATTTGGCATATATTGGAAAAATGGAAAGTGGGCGGGTTTCTATCCCTCCAGATTAGTAACATTAACAATGAACCATTTGGCCAAGATCTTTGTCCTCTTTTTTTCCCCTGTTACTTGAAATGTTAGTTTATAGATGTCAAATGGGCCATGCCGTGTCGGTCCGGTCTGTGAAAGGTAAGCCCGCTCGTGCCTCGTGTTGTGCTTGGCACGGTCCAACAAAACATTGTGCCGTGCTCGTGCTGGCCCAAGTTTCAAAATTATAGGCCCAGCACGGCCCATAAGCACGGCACGAGAATTCAAAATTATAAGCCCAGCACGGCCCATAAGCACAGGTACATCTCGTGCCGTGCTCGTGCTTGTGCTAGGTTCATATCGTGCTGAACGTAGTGTGCTAAACGTGCTAGCATATCTTTGTGCTCATCTTCGGTCAACCTATTAAATTGTTGTAACAGTCAACATTTTATGAATTTTTTAAAAATATTTAATTAAATAATTATGTTTTGATTTAAATAATAATCAAAATATGTAATACACACATAATTATTTGAAAAGAAAATATTCAGTTAAAAATCACTAACGCAAATTTTTTTTGAAAGAAAAACAAGAAAAGTGAGTTTATTAATAAGCAAAAACAAAAAAGACATACAAAATTTGCAGATATAAATAATATAACAAATAAAAATAAATATTTTTTAAAGTATTCAGGGTCGTGCTTTTTGGGTCGTGTCGTGCTTGTGCCTAAGGTCGTGTCGTGCCGTGCCAACCTATAGTATCCAAAAACTAAACCCGGCATGGCCCAATACCTCGTGCCGTGCTTGGCATGGCCTAAAGTCACCCCGTGCCGTACCGTGCTTGGCACGAATTTTTGGCCGCCCATTGACATCTCTATGTTAGTTGTGGGTTGGTTTATCAGTGCAGTGACAGTCATATTTTGAGATTATTGTGCATTTTGTGGTGGTTAATTTTGAAGAAGTCACTAGTTATTTTATAGATAGATATTGAACAAATGTATATTTCGGATTTGAAAGACACACCAGGGAAAAGATACATACTGACTGTGTTTGTTAAGGGTTATTATTATTATTACTATTATGGTCTTTTTATATTTAAACAGAAACAGATTTTTCCATTTCTTCAAATTCTTTTCTCTTTGCTGTTTTTTCACTTATAGTAACTTTGATTACCTTTCATCTTACAGCCTTCAAAAGTCAAAGCTTTTATTGACAAGGTTATACAGTGTCCATTGCAAGATATTCAAATACCACTTTCTGGTTTTCGTTGGGAATACAGTAAGGTGCGTATATGCTGCTTTTGATTTTGTAGTTGTTACTGTTTTTTTTTTCAACTCATTTGTTGCTTTGACTTTCAGGGGAATTTTCACCATTGGAGACCTCTTTTTCTTCATTTTGATACATATTTCAAAACATACTTGGCTTCTAGGAATGACCTACTCTTGTCAGATAAAATCTTAGAAGATGATAGTCCTTTTCCGAAACATGCAGTTCTTCAAATTTTGAGGGTGATGCAAATAATTTTAGAGAATTGCCATAACAAGGGTTCGTTTGATGGCTTGGAGGTATGTGCTTTTGGTTTCACCAAATTAAAAAAAAAATGGTAGCTTGACAGTGTAGCTAGTTACAGATTTTAGTGTAGCTTGACAGTGTGCTTTTGGGTTTTTTTTTTTTTTTTTTTTTTTTTTTTTTTTTTTTTTGATGATTGCTTGTAACTTTTATTATTTTAATCATCAGTGTCTGCAATTTTTCTAACTTCCGCACTTATTTTCTTCAGCATTTCAGGCTCTTACTTGCATCAGCAGATCCGGAAGTCCTAATAGCAACACTGGAAACACTTTCTGCGCTTGTAAAAGTTAATCCTTCCAAACTTCATGGAAGTGGAAAGTTGATTGGTTGTGGTTCAGTGAATAGATATCTCCTGTCTTTGGCACAAGGATGGGGAAGCAAGGAAGAGGGTTTGGGTTTATATTCATGTGTTATGGCAAATGAGACAACCCAAGATGATGGGCTGCATTTGTTCCCATCAGATGTACGAGTTGATTGTGATAAGTCACAGTGCCGTGTAGGATCTACCCTTTATTTTGAATTACATGGAAATCTTCAGAGTACAGAAGAGAGCAGTACCAGTGTTAGTTCTTCTAATTCAAGAGTCATTCAAATACCTGATCTGCATTTGCTGAAGGAAGATGATTTAACACTGATGAAACAGTGTATCGAGGAGTTTAAGGTACCTCCTGAGCTCCGTTTCTCATTGTTAACTCGAATCAGATATGCCCGTGCCTTCCGTTCTCCCAGAATATGCCGGCTGTATAGCAGGATTTGCCTTCTTGCATTTATTGTGCTTGTTCAGTCTAGTGATGCTCATGAGGAACTTGTGTCCTTTTTTGCAAATGAGCCGGAGTATACAAATGAATTGATCAGGATTGTACGGTCTGAAGAAACGGTTTCGGGAAACATTAGAACACTTGCTATGCTTGCTTTAGGAGCTCAGTTAGCTGCATATTCAGCATCTCATGAGCGGGCACGAATTTTGAGTGGATCTAGTGTCAGTTTTGCTGGGGGTAACCGTATGATACTCCTGAATGTGCTTCAGAAGGCTGTTCTATCCCTTAAAACCTCCAACGATCCATCTTCTCTTGCCTTTGTTGAAGCGCTTCTTCAGTTCTATTTACTCCATGTGGTTTCATCTTCGACTACTGGGAGTAATATAAGGGGGTCAGGCATGGTTCCCACATTCTTACCACTTCTGGAGGATTCTGATCCTATGCATTTGCATCTTGTCTGCTTTGCTGTGAAAACTCTTCAGAAGCTCATGGATTACAGCAGTTCAGCTGTTTCTCTTTTTAAGGAGTTGGGAGGAGTCGAACTTCTGGCTCAGAGACTGCAGATAGAGGTTCATAGAGTCATTGGTTCTGATGTGGTTAATGATAACAAAATGATGATTGGTGAAAGCTCAAGGTATGGTGATGATCAGTTGTACTCACAAAAGAGACTCATCAAAGTTTCATTGAAGGCTCTTGGTTCTGCCACATATGCTCCTGGGAACCCTTCTAGATCTCAACATTCTAATGATAATTCTTTACCTGCTACCTTGTCTCTGATATTTGGAAACGTAGATAAGTTTGGTGGCGACATTTATTACTCTGCTGTGACTGTTATGAGTGAAATAATCCATAAAGATCCAACTTCTTTTTCTTCTTTGCATGAAATGGGTCTTCCTGATGCATTTATATCTTCAGTAGTAGCTGGAATTCTGCCTTCTTCAAAAGCTCTTACCTGCATTCCCAATGGTCTTGGTGCCATTTGTCTTAATGCCAAAGGCTTGGAGGCAGTGAAAGAGAGTTCAGCATTACGTTTTCTTGTTGACATTTTCACGAGCAAGAAGTATATTGTAGCGATGAATGAAGCTATTGTTCCTTTAGCGAATGCTGTGGAAGAGCTTTTACGCCATGTATCTTCACTTAGAAGTACTGGTGTTGAAATTATCATTGAGATTGTTGAAAAAATTGCTTCTTTTGCTGACAATAATAGTACAGCTCCATCTGGAAAAGTTATTGGAAGTACTGCAATGGAAATGGATTCTGAAGATAGAGAAAATGAAGGCCATTGCTGTCTGGTCAGTGCAGTAGATTCAGCTACAGAAGGCATCAGTGATGAGCAGTTCATTCAACTGTCAATCTTCCATCTGATGGTACTGGTTCACAGAACAATGGAGAATTCTGAAACGTGTAGGTTGTTTGTTGAGAAGTCAGGAATTGAAGCATTATTGAAGCTTCTGTTACGACCGAGCATTGTCCAATCGGCTGATGGAATGTCTATTGCTTTACACAGCACCATGGTCTTCAAGGGTTTCACACAACATCATTCTGCTGCACTTGCTCGTGCATTCTGCTCCTCTCTTAGGGACCACCTGAAGAAAGCTTTGACTGGGTTTGATGTTGCTTCAGGATCCTTCTTGTTGGATCCTAGGATGACACAAGATGGTGGAATATTTTCTTCACTTTTCCTTGTTGAGTTTCTTTTATTTATTGCTGCCTCAAAAGACAATCGATGGGTAACTGCATTGCTTACTGAGTTTGGAAGCGGTGGCAAAGATGTTCTTGAAGATATAGGCCGTGTCCATCGTGAAGTTCTTTGGCAGATTGCTCTTCTTGAGGATGCCAAGCTTGAGATCGAGGATGAAGCTGCCGATTCTCCTACTGATTCACAACAGTCAGAAATGGCTACGTATGAAAGTGAAGAGCAACGATTTAACTCTTTTAGGCAGTTCCTTGATCCATTACTGAGAAGGAGGACATCGGGTTGGAGTATTGAATCTCAGTTTTTTGACCTCATAAGCCTATATCGTGATCTTGGCCGTGCCACTAGTTCTCAACAAAGAACAAATAGTGATGGTTCTTCAAATCTGCGGCTTGGAGCTGGTCATCAGTTACGTCATTCTGGATCTTCAGATTCTGGTGGAGCTCTTAGTAGGAAGGAATATGACAAACAAAGATCCTATTATACTTCATGCTGTGACATGGTGAGATCACTTTCTTTTCACATTACCCATTTATTTCAAGAGTTGGGAAAGGTAATGTTGCTTCCTTCTCGTCGGCGGGATGATATTGTGAATGTCTCCCCTTCTTCAAAATCAGTGGCTTCGTCTTTTGCTGCCATTGCATTGGATCACATGAATTTTGGGGGCCATGTAAATGCGTCTGGGTCTGAGGTGTCCATATCAACAAAGTGTCGCTACTTCGGAAAGGTGATTGATTTTATTGATGGCAGTCTATTAGAGAGAACAGACTCTTGTAATCCTGTTCTACTAAATTGCTTGTATGGACTTGGAGTTGTGCAATCAGTTTTAACCACATTTGAAGCTACAAGTCAACTGCTGTTCACAGTAAATCGGGCACCTGCATCTCCAATGGAAACTGATGATGTAATTCTGAAGCAAGATGAGAAGGAAGATACTGATCACTCATGGATTTATGGTCCTTTAGCTAGCTACGGCAAACTGATGGACCACCTGGTGACATCTTCATTCATATTATCTCCTTTTACAAAACACTTGCTTGCACAACCCCTGATGAGTGGGGATGTCCCTTTTCCACGCGATGCTGAGACTTTTGTGAAGGTCCTCCAATCAATGGTGCTGAAAGCAGTGCTTCCTCTTTGGTCTCATCCACAATTCATTGATTGTAGCTATGATTTCATTACTACTGTTATTTCTATCATTAGGCACATCTACTCCGGGGTTGAAGTGAAGAATGTTAATAACAATAACAGTGCTCGTATTACCGCTCCCCCTCCAAACGAGACAGCTATTTCAACAATTGTTGAGATGGGGTTTTCCAGGCCTAGGGCTGAAGAAGCTTTGAGACAAGTTGGGTCAAATAGTGTGGAGTTGGCAATGGAGTGGTTGTTCTCCCATCCAGAGGAAACCCAGGAAGATGATGAACTTGCTCGTGCACTTGCCATGTCTCTTGGGAACTCTGAATCAGACACTAAGGAAGCTGCTGGTACAAATGACACTGATCGACGGCTCGAAGAAGAGATGGTCCAGCTTCCTCCTGTTGAAGAATTGTTATCTACAAGTACAAAGCTTTTGCAAATGAAGGAACCTCTAGCTTTTCCAGTTCGAGACCTGCTGGCAATGATATGCTCCCAAAATGATGGTCAATATAGATCAAATATTGTGTCCTTTATTGTGGACAGAGTAAAGGAGTGTAGTTTGACTGCTGAGGGTGGAAATGGCACCATGCTATCTGCTCTTTTTCATGTTCTTGCTTTAATTTTTCAAGATGATGCAGTGGCACGAGAAGTTGCGTCAAAGAGTGGTCTGGTAAAAGTTGCCTCAGATCTGCTTTCTCAATGGGAATCTGGTTCTGGTTTAGTTAAACGGGAGAAGAGTCAAGTACCAAAGTGGGTTACAACAGCTTATCTTGCTATCGATCGTCTATTGCAGGTGGATCAAAAATTAAATTCCGAAATTGCAGAGCAGTTGAAAAAGGATGGTATTGGTGGTCAGCAGGGGTCCATTAGCATTGACGAGGATAAGCAAAACAGGTTGCAGTCTGCATTGGGATTATCTTCGAAGTATATTGAACCAAAAGAACAGAAAAGACTGATTGAGATTGCATGTGCTTGTATCAAGAACCAGCTTCCATCTGAGACAATGCATGCTGTTTTGCAATTATGCTCTACTCTTACCAGAACACATTCTGTCGCTGTTAGTTTTCTTGATGCTGGGGGTTTAAATTTACTGCTGTCGTTGCCGACTACTAGCCTTTTTCCTGGGTTCGACAATGTAGCTGCTACAATCATTCGTCATGTCCTGGAAGATCCTCAGACTCTTCAGCAGGCTATGGAATTTGAGATAAGGCACAGCCTTGTGGCTGCTGCTAACAGGCATTCAAATGGCAGAGTCTCTCCCCGCAATTTTCTATCAAGTTTAAGTTCTGCAATCTCTCGTGATCCAGTGATTTTTATGCGTGCAGCTCAGTCTGTTTGCCAAATAGAAATGGTTGGTGAAAGGCCCTATGTTGTCTTACTGAAGGATCGTGACAAGGATAAAAGTAAAGAGAAGGATAAATCTGTGGAGAAAGAAAAACCAGTGAATACTGATGGGAAGAATACTTTGGGTAATATAAATTCACCGACTTCTGGCAATGGGCATGGCAAAGTTAATGATTCAAATATGAAAAATGTCAAAGTTCATAGAAAATATCCTCAGAGTTTTGTCAATGTGATTGAGCTTCTTTTGGAATCTGTGTGCACTTATATACCTCCCTTAAAAGATGACCTTGTGACAGATGTGCCCCTTGATAACCCATCATCAACAGACATGGACATTGATGTTGCTGCTGTTAAAGGAAAGGGAAAAGCGATTGCTTCTGCATCTGAAGATAATGAAACCAGTAACCAGGAAGCTTCTGCATCTCTCGCTAAGATTGTATTTGTTCTGAAGCTTCTGACAGAGATTTTACTGATGTATGCTTCCTCTGCTCATGTTTTACTTCGAAGAGATGCCGAAGTTAGCACACTTAGGGGCTCGCATCAAAAGGGTCCCACTGCTGTCTGCACTGGGGGAATATTTTATCACATTCTACATAAGTTTCTCCCATATTCTCGTAGTGCCAAAAAAGAAAAGAGAGCTGATGGTGATTGGAGACACAAATTAGCAAGCAGGGCTAGCCAGTTTTTGGTGGCAGCTTGTGTTCGTTCTTCAGAGGCAAGGAAAAGGGTTTTTACAGAGATAAGTTACATTTTTACTGAGTTTGTTGATTCGGGTAATGGTTTTAGGCCAGCCAACAATGAGATACAAGCTTTCATTGATTTGCTCAATGATGTTCTAGCTGCCCGTTCACCTACTGGTTCATATATATCAGCAGAAGCTGCTGCCACATTTATAGATGTTGGCCTGGTTGGTTCATTGACTCGAAGTCTTAAAGTGTTGGACCTGGACCATACTGACTCACCTAAAGTTGTTACAGGTCTTATAAAGGCTCTGGAGTTGGTAAGTAAGGAACATGTCCATTCTGCTGATTCCAATACAGGAAAGGGTGACATTACTGCTAAACAGCCTGATCAAAATCAACCTGGGGGAGCAGAAAATGTTGGTGATGCATCCCAATCCATGGATACAGTGTCTCAATCTCTTCATGATTCTATGCCTCCAGAACACATCGAGTCTTATAATCCTGTGCAATCATTTGCTGGTTCTGAGGCTGTGACAGATGACATGGAACATGACCAAGATTTGGATGGAGGTTTTGCTCCTACTGGTGAGGATGATTATATGCATGAAAATTCTGAGGATGCTAGGGGTCTTGAAAATGGCATTGATATAAGGTTTGAGATTCAACCTCATGTGCAAGAAAATCTTGATGAAGATGAAGATGACGACGACGACGACGACGATGATGATGAAGAGATGTCTGGGGATGATGGAGATGAAGTAGATGAAGATGAAGATGAGGATGATGAGGAGCATAATGACATGGAAGATGAAGTCCATCACCTGCCACATCCCGACACTGATCAAGATGATCATGAGATTGACGATGATGAGTTTGATGAGGAAGTGTTGGAAGAAGATGAGGAAGATGATGAGGATGATGAAGATGGAGTTATCCTGCGGTTGGAGGAGGGCATCAATGGGATTAATGTGTTTGACCATATCGAGGTTTTTGGTAGAGATCACAATTTTCCCAATGAAACCCTTCATGTGATGCCTGTTGAAGTTTTTGGTTCTAGACGTCAAGGGCGTACAACTTCCATTTACAGTCTCTTGGGCAGAACGGGTGAGAATGCTGCTCCATCACGACACCCTCTTCTGGTGGGACCATCACTGCACCCAACCCCTCCTAGGCAATCTGGTATGCCTCCTCTTTTTATTTTTTATTTTTTATTTTTATTTTTTTAATTTTTTTTAAAAGTTAATTGTTATTGTTATTTAGGAAAATTTCTTTTAATTTTCATTCTTGGTTGTACGACCTGGTTTTGAAGTTTAATCGAGTCTCCATATTACTGCTAAAGTTTCTTCATGAATCTCTCTCTCTCTCTCTCTCTCTCTCATATTTTTGTATTTGTTTACCCACCAATTGCTTGCTGATGCTTGGAAATTACTGTTTCAGAGAATGCTCGTGATGTGCCTGTTCCAGATAGGAATTTGGAGAACACCTCGTCACGACTTGATGCGGTTTTTCGATCGCTGAGAAATGGGCGCCATGGACACCGCCTGAACTTGTGGTTAGATGATCACCAGCAAGGTGGTGGATCAAATGCAGGAGTAGTACCCCAAGGCCTTGAGGAGTTGCTTGTTTCCCAATTGAGACGGCCAATTGACAAGAGTTCCGATCAGGACACTTTGGGGCCTCAAAACAAGGCTGAAGTTCAGTTACAAGAATCAGAAGCAGGTGCAAGGACTGAGATCTCTGTTGAGACCAATGTAAATGCTGAAAGTAGAGATTTACCTGTTTCAACTGATGCTACTGATACAGTGGGAAATGCTGATGTGAGACCTGCAGCAAGTGAGTCTCTACAAGCAGCAGATGTGCCTAGTACGCATTCACAACAATCTGTTGAGATGCAATTTGAACATAATGATGCAGCTGTGCGAGATGTAGAAGCTATTAGCCAAGAAAGTGGTGGTAGTGGAGCAACTTTAGGGGAGAGCCTTCGTAGCCTTGATGTTGAAATTGGAAGTGCTGATGGTCATGATGACGGTGGAGAGAGGCAAGCTTCTTCAGACAGAACGCAATTGGGCGATCAACATTCAGCTCGCACTAGAAGAACAAACGTGTCGTTTGGAAACTCTTCGACTGTCGGTGCAAGGGATGTGTCCCTTCATAGTGTAACTGAAGTTTCAGAAAATTCCAGCCGAGAAGCTGAGCAGGATGGTTCGGCAGCAGAACAGCAAATAAACAGCGATGCTGGTTCTGGAGCAATTGATCCCGCTTTCTTGGATGCTCTTCCTGAGGAGCTGCGAGCTGAAGTCCTTTCAGCTCAACAGGGTCAGGTGGCACCTCCTTCTAATGCCGAACCACAAAATGCTGGTGATATTGACCCAGAATTCCTTGCAGCCCTTCCCCCAGACATTCGAGCAGAAGTTCTAGCACAACAGCAAGCTCAAAGGCTACACCAGTCTCAGGAACTGGAAGGTCAACCTGTTGAAATGGACACAGTCTCTATAATTGCAACATTCCCTTCTGATTTACGTGAAGAGGTTCATTTTCCTTCTTTTTATTTTTAATTTCTTTATTCGTTTGTATTTTTTTGCTTGGTTCTTCTTTTTTTTTTTTTTTGATTTGTTGTTGTAAGATGTAACTGATTGTTTTCTTTAATGTTCAGGTGCTCTTAACTTCATCTGATGCCATAATTTCCAACCTCACACCTGCTCTAATTGCAGAGGCAAACATGTTGCGTGAAAGATTTGCCCATCGTTACAATCGCACTCTATTTGGTGTGTATCCTAGAAACCGCAGAGGTGAGACTTCTAGACGAGGTGATGGTATTGGATCTAGCCTGGAAAGAATTGGGGCCATTGGTCCACGTAGGTCCACAGGAGCAAAGGTAGTCGAAGCTGATGGTGTTCCTTTAGTTGATACAGAAGCTTTGCATGCAATGATACGGTTACTTCGTATTGTTCAGGTGGTATTTAGTTAGAAGTGAATTGTTCATTCTTTATGCATTCAGTCTTCTTTACGTTCAGGGGACTAATATATCCAAATTTATGCAGCCATTGTACAAAGGCCAGCTGCAAAGGCTTCTGTTGAATTTATGCGCTCATAGTGAGACCAGAACTTCTCTTGTGAAAATTCTTATGGACATGCTCATCTTTGATACAAGAAAGACTACTAGTCTATTAGCTGATTCTGAGCCACCTTATCGGCTTTATGCTTGTCAGAGTAATGTCATGTATTCGCGCCCTCAGTTCTTCGATGGTGAGACCGATTCTTTGTCGCCACATGATGGTTAAGTGTTAGATCTCGTATTTATCTCATTGTAAAGAGCGAATAGGCAAAATTATATATGCTCTTCTGTGACTTGGTGGTGATAAGTTTATTGTTTGTTATGGGCGTAGCCCTACATGTTTATCTGTATCCTTTTTTTTTTTTGGGCCGGGGGGTGGGGTGTGGGGTGTGGGTGGGGAGGACTGTGCTGCACCTTAACTAGGGTAGTTGCTTTTTCTTTATTTCATTGTTGAAACTTTCCGTAAATTATCCTCCTGCTCTAATTGAGCACTTTGAAAGTGTTATTTTACTATGCGAGTCAGGTATATTGTTATTGTTAGTCTGAGACATAACTCTGGGAGTCTCTGGTACTTGTTATCTGTCTTTTGGGGCCGAGTTTCTCATGGACTCTGGAGGAGAAAATCTTTTGTTGTTAGGCTTAACGATTTTGATAGCTATACTTGTTCTTTTCGTCTCAGCATCAGATTTTAAAGTTCTGGGCAGAAGATGTGAAATTGATTTATTTTTGTATATTTTGTATTGTTGTACTGATTCTATGTTAATTCTTATTTATAGGAGTGCCTCCCCTGGTGTCTCGGCGGGTGCTTGAAACTCTTACTTATTTAGCTCGAAATCATCCCTATGTGGCTAAGATTTTGCTCCAATTTCGGCTGCCTTTCCCCGTCCCACAAGAACCTAAGAACATTGTTGATAAGAGATCTGGTAAAGCTGTGATGGTTGTTGAAGAAAATGGCCAGAATAAGACCGAGGCTTCAGAAGGATATTTATCCACTGTGTTGCTTTTGGGTCTCTTAAATCAGCCACTCTATTTGAGGAGTATATCACATCTAGAACAGGTGAAAACCAGCAAATTCAGGAACTTTGGTTTCTTATGATATTCTTTTGTGGGGAAAAATATTTCTACTGAATGTATTATTCACACTTGTTTTCGCTTTATTTTCAGTTACTTAACTTATTGGAGGTCATCATTGATAGTGCGGAAAGCAAGCAGAGTTCATCTGTAAAATCTGGTCCTTTGGTTTCTGAAAATCCCTCTGGTCCTCAACTTTTGACTTCAGATACTGAGATGAACACAGAATCTGGTGACACTTCTACTGTTGTTGCTACATCAACTAAGGTTGTCGATTCTTCCAGACCTTCTACTTCTGGTGCAGATAATGAATGTGATGCTCAAACTGTACTGCTTAACCTGCCTCAAGCAGAGCTCCGGCTCCTATGCTCTTTGCTCGCACGAGAAGGGTATGAATAGACGGTGCTTTTATTTTTTTGGTAGTATTCACGTTTCATCTATGTGTCTTCTATTTGAAGTGGTGTTATTATACTTAAGCTTCATAATATTTTCATGTGCATAAAGATTTGTATATTTGGTGTTTGATATTTTATTTTTACCCTCCAGATTGTCAGATAATGCGTACTCTCTTGTTGCTGAGGTGATGAAGAAGTTGGTAGCTATTGCTCCTGCTCATTGTAATCTGTTTATTACCGAGCTGGCAGAAGCTGTTCAGAAATTGACCAAATCCGCAATGGATGAGTTGCACTTGTTTGGGGAAGCAGTGAAAGCACTCCTCAGTACCACTTCTTCTGATGGAGCCGCAATTTTAAGAGTTCTGCTGGCTTTGAGCTCTCTTGTTACCTCACTGATTGAGAAAGATAAAGAGAAGGAGAAAGAGAGAGATCCTCAGGTCGTACCTGAAAAGGAGCATACTGCCCCCCTTACTCAGGTATGGGACATAAATGCAGCTTTGGAGCCTTTGTGGCTGGAGTTGAGCACTTGCATAAGCAAAATAGAGAACTATTCGGATTCTACCCCTGATATGTTAACTTCATATAGAGCTTCAACATCTAAACCATCTGGTGTAACACCTCCACTGCCTGCTGGGACACACAACATTTTGCCATACATAGAATCTTTCTTTGTGGTGTGTGAGAAGTTACATCCTGCACTTCCGGGTCCTGGTCATGACTTCAATATTTCAGTGGTTTCTGAAATTGACGATGCGAACACATCTGCCAGCCAGCAGAAGTCAGTTTCTGCTGTGAGAGTTGATGAAAAACACATTGCTTTTGTGAAGTTTTCAGAGAAGCACAGGAAACTGCTCAATGCTTTTATTCGGCAGAATCCTGGTTTGCTTGAGAAATCTTTCTCCCTGTTGCTGAAGGTTCCACGTTTTATTGATTTTGACAACAAGCGTGCTCACTTTAGATCAAAAATAAAGCATCAACATGACCATCATCATAGTCCTTTGAGAATTTCAGTAAGAAGAGCATATATTCTTGAAGATTCTTATAACCAGTTGCGCATGCGATCGACTCAAGATTTGAAGGGGAGGTTGACAGTTCACTTTCAAGGAGAGGAAGGTATTGATGCCGGTGGACTTACAAGGGAGTGGTACCAGCTGCTTTCCAGAGTCATTTTTGACAAGGGAGCACTACTATTTACGACGGTGGGCAATGAATCCACATTTCAGCCCAATCCCAACTCTGTGTACCAAACAGAGCATCTTTCGTATTTTAAGTTTGTTGGACGAGTGGTGAGCACAGAGTTTAGTTGATCTGTTTTTTCATTCAGATTTTTATTTTGGGCTAGAAGTTCAGTCCACTTTAATGTTTTACAGGTTGGGAAAGCTCTTTTTGATGGGCAGCTCTTGGATGTCCATTTTACTCGATCTTTCTACAAGCATATCTTGGGGGTCAAGGTCACTTACCATGACATTGAAGCCATTGATCCTGATTATTTTAAAAACCTGAAATGGATGCTTGAGGTATGCTCGATGCCAGCATGTGGGTGTGGGTGTGGGTGCACGCATATTTGTGATAGATGATTATAATTCATTTTTCTCTTTGCAGAATGATATCAGTGATGTTCTGGACCTTACTTTCAGCATTGATGCTGATGAAGAAAAGCTGATTTTGTATGAAAGGACAGAAGTAATGTCTTCCTCCTGTTTCATCTTCCTCTGATTTTTCTTATTAGATTTTCTTGTTAATGCTAACTTTTGTTGACTTAATGAAGGTAACGGACTACGAATTGATTCCTGGTGGGCGGAACATTAAAGTGACTGAAGAAAACAAGCACCAATATGTCGATTTAGTTGCTGAACATCGGTTGACAACGGCTATTCGTCCTCAAATAAATGCGTTTCTGGAAGGATTCACCGAATTAATTCCTCGGGAACTCATTTCTATTTTCAATGACAAGGAATTGGAACTATTGATCAGTGGGCTTCCAGATATTGATTGTAAGTTCCCTTCTGCTTATTAAAGTTACTTTCTCAGGGATGCAAGCTTTTTTTCCTTGCTTGAAACGTAAGAGCTTTCTCTTCCTTCATTTTATGTCCATGGCATAGAATCCTAACAAATATTTTTCATTGATTTCAGTGGATGACATGAGGGCCAATACTGAATATTCTGGATATAGTGCTGCGACTCCTGTTATACAGTGGTTTTGGGAGGTTGCCCAAGGTTTTAGTAAGGAGGATAAGGCTCGTCTCTTGCAGTTTGTGACTGGAACCTCAAAGGTACTTTTCTCCTGGACCTGTCTTTCTCTATTGAAAGTTGCATTTAAGGAGCATTCTCAGCTAAGGAAAGATCTTAACAAGTCTATAGAACACATTGATTAAGGTGTCGTGAGTTTCTCGTGTCTCTTGTAATATAACACTGTCATTTCAATTTGTTCAGGTTCCTTTAGAAGGTTTCAGTGCACTTCAGGGTATTTCAGGCTCCCAGAAATTTCAGATACACAAAGCATATGGAAGCCCTGACCACTTGCCATCTGCACATACTTGGTACTTCATTTTTGTTGTTTTGTTATCTTTATACTCAGTTTTAATCATTTGGTAATTCGTTGGGATTTGATTTGTTTTTCTCAATATGCGGCTCTTCCTGGATTTGTTGAAAGTGGTAATGTCACTTATCCTTTCAGTCAGCTCATCGCTGATCCTTCTTTTGTTTTGCAGTTTCAATCAGTTGGATCTACCAGAGTATCCTTCTAAACAACATCTGGAGGAGAGGTTGCTTCTCGCAATTCACGAGGCCAATGAAGGATTTGGGTTCGGCTAACGAGTTACGTCGGGGGCTTATCAAAATGGTGATTATGTAGATACTACTATAGACTATGCTATAAAGCTATGGGAATTGGGTAGCAAAGGTGGACATGAGATAATTGAGTTTTTGAGTTGATACATGTTTATAAACTGTACAGTCGTTTATTGGCAATGGGAAATGCGTCTGGCAGTTTTTTAAATTTGCCAATTCCTTGTTCCCTTTTTATCGCCCTTTTTTTTTTTTTTGTTTTTTTTGTTTTTCAATCTTCAATTTTCAACTCGCATGCCATGGTGTTTGCAACTGTTGGTTGGTCTCAAGAAATCAATTTCGAGCCAAAATAGTGGTTCTTTCAAATTTATTAACATAAAAGCCAATTTATCCACAGAATTCTCTCGTGTATCACGGCTTACGCACGTAGATCTGATTATGTTCAGACCCAATTTCTCTTTATTTAAAGCGTATCGACAGAAGCCTGTTCGGTTTTAATTTGTTGCGCTTGACTATTATTTATTTTATCGCGTCAGATTTACTATAATATGTAAATATATACACACATAAAAATTATGAGTAAATTGAAACTCGTAATAAGCATTTTTTTTTTACAAGTATATTCTTATATTCTAAATTGATCATGTATATTGGTGGGGCATAAAGAGCATTGCCTACTCGCCTATTCTAGATGCTCCCAATTGAATACATAAACCTGTGCTGGACTGGGAATGCAATTATTTTTTGTGCCCAGGTAATGAAGGCAGTTGAGGTTAATTAATAGGGAAGATAAGTTGTGACAATGGCAATGAACTTGTCAAATTGCAATGAACTATGTCATTTTTTAAGGGTAGCTTTATTGCTATTCTGTTTGCTCTCCCTACAAATTCCTCTTCCAATCCAAAATAACCCATACGAGTTTTACTAATAAGAATTTAATTGTCTCACCTATCTACTCAAAAATTCTCCGTCTTTCTCTGATCTCATTGGATCCATTATCTTTTCTTTTACTCTTCTTCATATTTAAAAGTAAAATTCTTCAAGTATAATTGATCTTGAATATAGCAATAGCATACTACCTTTTTTTTTTTTGTTTTTCTTACAAAATAATTTAATATTATCAGTATGCATCAATATCACAAGCATGTCCAACAAAAAGTAAGAATTTTTCACCCGAAAAAGAAAAGAAATTGCCAAATAGCATTCAGTTTTGGTAAAAACTTACTAATTCTAAGGGATTTCTGCGAGGAATACGAAGTGTCTTTAAGAAATTCATTTACCTCTCTTCCTTTCGTTATATTTGTCCTTAAACGAGTTTATCTGCCACATTAAAACAATTAATAAGGGAGTGAGGAGAGAAGATAAAAGGTGGTAAATGGTAATAAGAGCCACCCAATATTCAAGTACAAGTGCTTTTTCCACATAAATGTAATCTTATTTCTCCTTCTCTTTCTTTGATAGGTGACATACAAAGAGTGAGTGGAGAACTTGTGATGCTTTCCTTGTGGTTTGGCCAACTTTTAAAGCAGTAGAGGCTAGAGAGAGAGAGAGGTCCATTTGGGGAAAAACTCACTTGGCACCAATGCTATAGCTTTGGAACTATGGTACCAGCCAAAAAATTTACAAAGAAATAATTTAGCCGGTTACTTAAAACCCTAAACCAGATAAGCCGAGGAGCAGGAGTACAATTACAAGCCAAAACAATAAGCTCATTTCAGCTGGCTTACCAAACAAAATTGGTCATGGCTGCAGTGAAATGTTACCTCATCTCTCCCCCAAAAAAAGGAAAGCTGGCCAAGGTTTTCAAAGCCTGCTACTTTCTCTCCTTACTCCTCTGTATGTACAAAGAACATTTCTAACACTACCAAAATGGTAGTTAATACACCAAGTACAACATAAAGTTGACCATTTACTTCACTTCTTCTAGATCAGTACTCTAAAGCTAAAGTTCCTTGTAAAGGCCCCGGTCATACTCTTTTAGAATACAGGGAGACTGAGTCTATGAGTTATGTCTGACATATATCCTTCCTTGAGCGTCATCCTTAATAATCATTCTCAGTTTTTCCGGAAAGTTAGCTGGCCACAAAACAACATCATTTCCCGAAAGATTCGTCTTTGCAAGATAATCAGCAGCTGTATTAGTTTCACGCCACGAATGAGTTAACATATACTTGTCAAACTTCCGTAGAAGCTCCCATATGTGGTTCAAACAGGTGATGGACTTCTGACTACAGGACTGACGTCTATTAATGGTGTTCACCGCACTCATTGAATCAGATTCGACCCATATTACTTTAATCCCAAGACCTAAGGCAAGAATTAGTCCTCTCCATATAGCCCATAGTTCAACTGAGAAAACATCATCTCTAGGAGCTTTAGAGACAAAAGCACAAAGAGGGCGACCCTTGTAATCACGAAATAAACCACCGAAACCAGCACTCTTTCGGTCTATGGATCCATCAGTATTTAGTTTTGTCCAACCAAACTTCGGCTTTCTCCATGCACAAAATATTGGTGTTGTTAGCAAGTTACAGCAATTGACTGCAATTTGGTTAAGATTCTCGATTAAAATCCCATTAGTTCTATTGAGCATTACTGAAGACTTGCCATTCTTTTTGGCCAGTTTGTAGAGTAGCAGGTCTTCTTCTTTGGCCCTGTGCTTCTTTCCCTGGTGGTGTTCGATCAAATTTTTTTCACAACTAGTGCTTATCAGGCAAAGGGCACAGCACCATTCCTTCTGAACTTTGTTTGGAATAACAGGCCAAGTATCGTCACTTTTTGTTGTTTTGTAATCAAAGGCAGGTTCCTGCCAAAGAAACACACAAAAAAATGTGCTCAACCAGCATCATTATCACCTAAACTACTATATAGAAAGAGAGTAAAAACTCAGTTCAAACCACCCTTTTTTTTTTTAAAAAAAAAAAGTGAAGAAGTTTATTATTGTGTATGCATACTCTCGTATTATTATGCACAAACCTCATGGATAATGGCTTGAAATAGGGCTCATCTTTTAGTTAAAAGAATATGTAGCACAGAATGATCAAATAGTCTTTTGGTGAGGATATATAAGATTATTATTAAGATCTTCAAAGCAGACAATTTCAATTACTATATTAGTGTTATGACTATCAGGTTATCATATATAAGTGCCTCCATGAGTATTGTAGTCGTCTGTGAAGATTTAGTACAAATATTACACAAGCCTACCTGCGATGTGATGAATCTGTCTGATTCGTGGAGTTCACTGTTGAAAACATTTTGTTCGACCACATGAACAAAGTTCTCCTGTTCACTCAAAACATAATGTTCCTCTCTTGAGATAGAGTCAACATCCACTTTCCATATCAGTGAATTCTCCAAATACGATCTAACAAAGTGATCGTAAATGTAACAAGCACCAGCAAAGCATTGTACCACGAGGAAAACAGTAATGACCCCTTTTGCATAAGGCCAGAATGGAAGCCTGTAATGAAAACAAGCAAAAAGGATCACTTGAAGTACATAAAACAAACAAAAATTAAAACTGAAACATGCACAATAAACGCCGACACATGCTCTTGTAGTTTTGCTTAAACTGATCAGTACCAGTTTCAAGGGTGTTGTTACCTTGAGGACTTTTTAAGAAAGTTTTCTCAGATGCCAAAAGTATCTCCTTTTTCTCCTAATCATTCTTCCATTTCCAATTACACCATTACATACTAAATTAAGTCTTTGTAAAACCAACCCGGAATTTGCAACTTGAAACCCCAGAAAGAAGTAAAATCCTGAAATTTTCTTAAAGAAAAAGTTCAGCATCATCAAAATGTAAGAAGAAACATTTTCGTGCATATATGCCTATCCAAATTCATGGTAAAATTTAAAGCAGAAAATAGAATAATTTGAAGTTTGAAATGATAACACACATTCAGAAAATTTCTCACACAGATAAAACTACTAGATGTCCATGAATAGCTTGAAATGATAACGCACATACTCAAAAGAAAATTTCTCACACAGATAAAACTACTAGATGTACATGTTCCATAAGGAAATATAGTCTCTGATCAGTATCCCATTTACCCATGTCAAGCCTATAAAAGATGAAAAATCAAGTAGAATGATACATATTAGTAACTTCAAAACCTGAAATTACCATTTCAAAAGCTTTGCAAGCAATGACTCTGACATTCTAAACAAAGCAAACAAAACCCAGTAAGTAAGGCACTGCTGATTTTTGGATTCGGAATCACTTTCTATTGCTCGAACTGAAGCGTACCTGTATAAAGAATTCGAATTGTACGGTACAAATATGGTTGTCAGTTCTAAGATCCATACATATATTACACATTTGGAAAAAAAAAAATACAAATAATAAAAAATAAAATAACATTTCCCAGTAAGAAAAATTAGGATTTTAGAAGAATCATAAGAACTTACAAGGGATAAACCAACGAAAATGAAGGCCTGCATGCACAAACCAAAATTAATTTTTTTTTTTTTTTTTCTCTTTTTAAAAAAAAAGTGCGTTGAGTAGCAGAAAAGCATGAAAATGTCTATGAAAAAAAGAAAAGAGAAACGCCCATTATAGTCCTTACATCAGATCATATAGAAGAGAAGAGTTTGGAACAAATAAATTACAATTTCCAAAAGGAAATAATAAAAAGATGATAACTTTCACTTACCAGGAAAAAACAGCGAATAATTTGGCCAAAAGAGTGAGAAGAACTTCCCAACCCATCATTCAATGTCTCTTGTTTTCCTCCTGCCACACTTTCTCATGCTCAAATTGATTATTTCTATACATACATATATAATATAAAAATTGAGAGAGAGAGAGAGAGAGAGAGAGAGAGAGAGAGAGAGGCTTCTGGGAAAGCAGGGGAAGAAGAAGAGGACTAATGATCAGCATGAGTCAAAAGAGTTTGGTTTGGATTGCTTGGTACATGAAAAAAGGTAATGATAAGGTGCAGCACGTACAAGTTTAGAGGATGATGCTTCAATGCGTGTCGACTAAGCATTTGCGGGTTCAATGCGTGTCGGATCCAAATTTCAACGCTTTTCCATTATCAAACGACCAACGGAATAGATTCATCAGAGACTGGGAGCCGATAAGTCTTTTCTTAGGACTTAGGTAGCTACATTACATATCGAAACAAAAAAAAAAAAAAAAAATCATCTAATTACTATCAGAAAACCCAAAAATCCAGCCNATAACTTCAATAGGAATATAATGTTGTTTTTCTTTTATTATTTGGAAAATAATTAGTGTCTTATTATTTTTCTTTTTTTTTTTAATTTCCAAGTATTTTTGCTAAAACTTGATTGTGTTCTTGGTCTTGGATCATATTCTTACGTATAACGAGGAACATCCATTTGTATTGCTTAGTGCTTTAGTTATATTTGACAAGTTTTTACGCCAGTACATAATAATAGTTAAATTGTTATTTTTAATCTTTTTATTTGACAGTTTTTTTATATGATCTTTTTATTTGACCGTTAATAAATTAATGGGATAACTGTAAAAAAATACCCTGAAGTTTGGGTGTTCTGCAATTTAAACTCTGAAGTTTGAACTCTGCAAAATAATACCCTAAGATTAAGAATTTCTGAAAATTAATATCCTGGACAGATTTTTTGACCAATTTTAGGAACGAAAAAACAATAATATCCTCAATTAAAACTAGATTAATCCATATTATTCATCTTAATTTTGAGGATATTATTGTATTTTATCAGTTAAAAATCAACATAGGGTATTAATTTTCAGAAATTCGTAATCTCAAGGTATTATTTTGCGGAATCCAAACTTTAGGGTTTAAATTACAGAACATTCAAACATGAGGGCATTTTTTTGTAATTATCCCTAAATTAATTTAGTAATTTGTCGAATATTAAAAAAGATATATTGATCAATGAGAATTCAAAAGTGTACAAGTATTTAGTGGAAAGTTCGACATTTAATATTTTGAAATCATAACATTAATGCTATAGTTGATGCTATATTTGATATAGCAAGTATGACATTTATTAAATTTGGCAATCTAAATATTAAATTTGATTTTTTATGGTAATTTTTCAAAAAAAAAAAATCTAAATATCTTTAAGAAAATTTGATTTTTTATGGTAATTTTTCAAAAAAAATTTCAAAATCCCAGATTTTAATTAGAAAAATACCACTTTTAAAAGTATTTATAACAATACATCTTTTTATTAATTGATGGAATAGTTGAAGTAACCAATTAAGTTATCTTAGGTAACTTGACCGGTTACCTCAAGTAACTGGATTGGTTACCCCAAGTAACCCAACTGGTTGCCACGAATACCAGTGAAAAATACCAATTTTGAAGAAAAAGTGGTATTTATTAAGTGTTAGTTTTCTAAAAAATGTTTTAAAAAGTACTATTTTTCTAAATCAATCCGGGATTATTCAAAAAATTTGGCCCATTCAGGATTTTTCAATTTTTGGTACTTTGGGCCTGGAATTTTAAAAGAAGCCGAATATATTTCGTGTGACAAATCTAAATATTTTTTGAGTGGCTCTATTGCCATCTCTTTTTTTCTTTCCCCACTCTCATTTTAAACACACCCCTCTAATATTTTAAAATTTCATTTCACACACTTTATATATTTTTGTTATGTATAAAAATATCCATTGCTAAACATTTCTCTAAAAGTTTCTTTTCCCACCCTCTTAATGCTTTACTATATATTAGTTTTTAGATCTTATTTTGCAAGAGAAATCATTGTCAAATTAATCTAACAAATCCAAATGAACAACACCTTTTCATTTAAAAAGAAAAAAAGAGACCAACATATACCTACAAGCATCGACCATAAATCATGAACTTAGATGCTAAAAAATGACTTTCTTTCCCACTTCCAAACACCAATGTACGTTCCCAAAAAAAAAAAAAAATGTACATTGATATCGTTAAGAGGAAGAAAATAAAACACCGATAATCACAACATTGATATGACATTATCAACCTAAACCTTTCCAATAAAGATTCAAAAGTAACAATACCAACTAACGAGAAATATAATTTTCATTTTCCATCAAAGACAAAATGAGAACATATAAATACTAATAATATTGAAATTAAAAATCTTACCTCATTAAAATCTAAATCGTTAGTAAAATCAAAATTTTCGACGATCACAGTTCATTCATCCATGCTTATATAAAATAAATTACTTAAAATCTTGATTTTTTAAGACTGAAGGCTAAATATCATACGATTACTGTACTAGTATGTTTGGAGTATGCTAAGAGATAAGTTTTAATTATTTAATGCTATATAAGTATATTCATGTCAACTTATAAGAGAATATTTTTGTAAATAAATAATTAATTTAAAGTAGAGAGAAAAAAAAGTGGCTCTATCTTGAGCGATCAAAATTAATTTTGGCTTCCATTTAACTCCAAATTAAGAACTTTTTAATCAAGTGATTCTATGTTTAGAAGCTCAAGTATTATCTATTTTTGCTTGGGATTCAAGGGAAAGCAGAGAATCTAATCATATTCCAAATCCAGTGGATTTGCATTAACATAAAAAATTCCAATGGACTCGCATATCAAACGTCACTTCTCTTTTTTCCTTTTTATTTTTTTTTTCTCTACAAAAATGCAAGGAAAATCAGATAACAAAAATATAATGCGTCAGCCTTAAATCGAGTATATATTGATCATTGTTGACGGAGGTTTTATCAACAATGAATTTGGTAGATTATGAGATGTGGCTTGTATGAAAATGAATTGAATAATAAAGCAAAATAAAGAGACGTAAATTTTATAGTGGTTCAGCCCTAAAAAAGATGAGCTTACTGTAACATCCCCTAATTTAACTATACAGTCATATACAGTCAAACTACGAAGTATTATACTTTCTTAAACCATATCTTTATTTTTATAAAAAGGTGAGCAAATTTGAACTTTCCAAACCTTTTAAACAAAAGAAACTGCATGACATTTTTTATTAAAAGTATCTTTACAAAATGTACAATCAAAAGAGGTTTTGATCAGTCTATTTTGCCATCAGCAATAGTATTCACATCACACCCAAAATATCGTAATACAAAAATGTCGCTCACGAGTCAAGCTTGTCTACATTTGTATGATCACGACGACAAAAAGGCAAGCCATGCAACCAGCTAGTCAACACCAAAATATACCTCCTCATCTATATCACAAGACTAAAATGAGCTAAAACTCAGTAAGTAAAAACCATGCATACTTATGTATGCTTTAAAATCTCATAAAGTTTCCATTGTACCCTTTTCTTTCTTAAACATTTGAGTCCGTGCATTTTCCTTAAAAATTATTCGTAGTTGGGCCCTTTAGCACATTGCTTGTCCTGTAAGTCGATAGGCCGTGACAACATTGGGCGATAACATTGGCCGTGATAACATTGGGCCAAGAGTAAAAACAAGGCGCGACCATCGTGCGAGGTTTTTGAAAACTTCTTCTCTCATCAAAGGGGCATCCAACACCGTGCTAATATTGTCCCGCTTCAATAAGACACATCATAAGATCCACAAGTCCCGCTTCAACGAGAGAGTCGGCATCAACAGACTTACCTACCCAGCTCCGACAGACTAGCAATTACAATTAAAATTTATCTTATAAAATTGGTATAATGGTACTCACTTTTTAAATACTCTGTAATAAAATTCTTAATTTGCATGCAAAACGTACTATGCATATGCCATTTCGGAACTTTCAAGAATAAGAAAATTTCACATAATGACATTTTCCATGTAATTCTTGTGACACAGTTGTAAGTCTTTACTTACCTTATGTCCTAAACAGAAATGAATTGTGGAAATGGTCAATATCCTCTAGGGATTGGTGTGCTAATCACCTATCATAAATTACTGCTATTCAAAATGCACATTTTGCCAAAAGATTACATCAAGATACTCGAACAAGACCGAAATCAGAACTTTAACCAAATTAGGAAACTTGATCTTAAAATGACTCAGAAGCATATAAATCACTTAAGGTACTTAGTAGTCAATAACTTGCATTGAAAAACTGTTCAAAAGTAGTAAAATGTGAATGCTAGGTCATTAGCACAAAAATAATCCAAAATGGCACATAATTTTGTAAAACTAGTCCATTTGCTCTTAAATGGTGCCATTTCATTTTAAAAATATTTGGACAGCACCTCTCCTATTTTTAGGACATTCCCACATGATTAAAATCATCGTTTTAAACCTGCAATAACAATTAACAATCTAATTCCCATATATACATATCAAAGAGGATTACTTAGAACAAGCTAAGTGCACTTGAACTCTTTTTCGGTTTAAACAAGTTTAAAACCACTTTTACACTTATGTGTCATCAAAACCAGCCACAAAATGAGTGTAATAAACAATAGGATCAATAAAATATGCACTCTAAGTTTAGGAAATCAGATTATAAATATAGAAAACTTAATCTACTACACATAAAAATACTTAATTCCATAAATAGCAAACTTTGGAGCTTAGGTCTAACTTTAATCCTCCACTTAAATTTTATGTTTTCAGCAATATATAAAGGTTTCTAGTACCATTATTCATCAAATAATAGCTTAGGCTTAAGAGCTGAAATAAAGGAAATTCACTACAAATCCAAAATCCCACTTAAACCTTACCTTGACTAGTTTGAGTCTTTGCTAGACTTCTTGTATTCTATCTCCACCAAACTAATTCCCAAGGCTTAGAAATATATTTTTGAACTTGAAATCATTATTTAAGTGGGAACAAGTAGAGAATTCAAATTATGGGGAAAGACCTAGAAAGAAGAATTAGTAGAACTACCTTGACTAGTTTTGATCTATCTTGCTTTCTAGAGCTCCAACTTGAGTTCTACTACTTGAAAACTCTTGAAAATGGTTAAGAGAAGTTGAGAGAAGTATAAAAAGGTGTTGGAGAGACTCAGATCGTGATTGGAGAGAAAGAGGAAAGAAATGACCAGATTTAGTCTAAAAGTGATACTTAATGACTAAGAAATAGCATAATTTAGATTCTAAGGGGTATTTTGGATATTTTGCTCCTTACTTTTCATGTGTCAAGCTCTAAAACATTCTTAGCATACTCACCACGTTGCTGGTCAATCTTATACACCCAAGTGTAGACTAAAATGGTGAAACCTAGCTTAGAAAGTGAAATATAGTCATACTTTGACTTATGATCCTATATGGCCAATCTTATTGTAATCTGGTGGAATCTAGCCCCATAACTAATCATTAAACATAAAAAGAAAGTCAATTAAACTCTAATTAATAATGCAAATATAGTATAATTGCCCAATTAATAGAATGCATAAAAATGGCATTACGCGATTAAGCTGAATCTAAGCTAGCTTAGTGCAATAAAACACAAATCAGTGTCGTGAATGCCACCTCGTGCTTACTTGGAGCCAACAAATAAAATACTATAAATGAGTCTTAGACATTGAACTAAAGCTATTTGACGCATTAAACATACAGTGAATTTAGCTCCGAAATGCGTGAAAATTACATTTTATCGAAAAACTACTATTTGACCAAGTTATCAACAAGTATGATCTTATGCATATGCACATAGTATTGTTTTCATAAATATATTCTTTGTTCATTTAGCACACTGAGCTTTCTCTCTGAGGGTATTGAACCTTTACACTGCATCGGGACACTTCGATATTCATTAGTGTAATAACATGTATGTAAATACACCTAACATAATGAATGAGCATGGTACCATGAAAGTGGTATTAATGAATTCTAGAGGCCTAATATGCAGTTAGAACATGTTTATTATTGGCTTAGTATGCATGTGAGAATCTTGGGCACCACAATTCTCCCCTCCTTATAAAATTTCGTCCTCGAAATTTACTTATCCAAATAAGTGTGGATACTTAGTTCTCATTTCTTTTTCTCTTTCCCATATGGCCTCTTCCACTTCATGGTTCTGCCACAGTACTTTGACTAAAGGGATTTTCTTGTTTCTAAGTTCTTTTTCTTTTATATCCAAAATCTTCACTCGATGTTCCTTGTAACTCATGTCTTGACTTAGCTCTAATTGCTCATAATTCAAAATATGTGAAGGATTTGAAATGTACCTTCTTAACATAGAGACATGAAATACATTGTGTATGTTTGACAATGAAGGTGGCAAAGCGAGTCTATATGCAATATTTCCAACTTTGTCGAGTATCTCAAAAGGACCTACATATCTAGGACTTAGCTTTCCTTTCTTCCTAAACCTCATGATTCCTTTCATGGGAACAACCTTTAGGAATATGTTATCTCCAACGTTAAATTTTAGTTTTCTTCTTTGAGGATCTGAGTAACGTTCCTGTCTGCTTTGAGCAGCTAGTATCCTTTTTCGAATCTGCTGCCTCATTTATCTTTCTTATCAGTTCTGGGCCAAGAAAGTTTCTCTCTCCCATCTCATCCCAATGAATAGGAGATCTACACTTTCTTCCATACAATGCTTCATATGGAGGCATTTCAATGGATGCGTGGTAACTGTTATTGTAAGTAAATTCTATAAGTGGCAAGTATTTGCTCCAAGATCCAAGAAAATCCAACACAAGCTCTGAGCGTGTCTTCAAGAGTCTGTATGGTTCTCTTTGATTGCCCATCAGTTTGAGGATGAAAAGCTGTACTAAATGCCAATTTTGTACCTATTGCCTCTTGAATACTCCTCCAAAATTTTAAAGTAAACCTAGAATCTCAGTCAGAAATGATAACTTTTGGAATACCACGTAGTGTCACAATCTCCTCAACATATAACTGAGCAAACTGGTCTAAGTTATAGATTATTCTAACCGGAAGGAAATAAGCTGATTTAGTATATCTATCCACAATCACCCAAATAGCATCATGTCCTTTAGTTGTCTTAGGAAGTCTAACAACAAGATCCATAGCAATCTCCTCCCATTTCCATTGGAGTATGTTCAAGGGCTTTAATTTCCCAGCGGGTCTTTGATATTCAGCTTTAACTTATTGGCACGTGAGACACTGTTCTATAAACTCAACCACATTTTTCTTCATACCAGGCCATCAGTAATGCATCTTTAAGTCTCTATACATCTTTGTAGTACCAGGATGTACAGAGTAGGGAGTGGTATGAGCTTCCATCAATTTCTCCTTCCTAACAATTCCACCAGGCACACACAATCTATTTCTGTAATGCCTTTCCTTTTATCCACATACTACTAGTGGAGATTTATTAACTTTTTATTTACAAGGCGTTACTTTTGGAAAGCAATCCTGTATTCGTTATTCCAAAAATATGGGCTAATTTGAACTTTTTATTTTCTTTAAAACTTTATGGATCGCTGACCTTACTTACAAACATACTATGGATCAATATATACATATATTACAAAACAAAAGGTAGTAAATAGGTACCAAAAGAGATGAACTAAAAATAACTTCATTGAGAGACTGCAAAACATCCCAAAATACACAAACTAGGCCCCCACATGTGGTCAAAATATCCATATGTACAATACCAAGGTTGGGTCTCTACTCCAGCTCACAAGCTCATACTGTCATCTCAATCATTACCTGCAACACAAGACTATAATGAGCTACAACTCAGTAAGTAAAGTAATGGATGACATATTGCTCAATGACATGAATTAAATGTATGACCGTGCTTGCTTGAATGTTTCAGAACAAATAATTTCTTTTAGACCCTTCCCTATCTTGTGCCCACTGTCTGATTCAGCACTGTGCCTGCAGGGCTTCCTGAATTAATGATATCCCATGGGTTCTCCTCCCGCTGGCTCTTACCATAGTAGAGCTCGTTACTAATCTTATTCCATCGTTACCCCGTCGAGCTCAAGAGATAAGGCGGTCCGAGACTGTAGTTTAGTCTATTATATAACTTGGAAGAGGAATATTGTGGCAAACCTTATGAATAAGCCTGTCACACTTGCCCCTCTCCTGGGGCTGCCACTTTAAAACTGTAAATATTTATCCCCCTTCCCCGTAACAGTGACACAAAATCTTCTGAAAGTTACCTGGTCTTAACTTCTCTATGATTAAATAATTTTACACAATAATACTAAGGCATTTCATAAATCATATTACCCTTCTTAAACTTTTTCATAAAATATGCATGGTGTACATAATAATACCATACCAAAATTACCAAGCATATATATGCTGAAATCAAAATGCCAATGGTCATACTCATAACCAGAATAAATGCAAAATATGGAAACATAATAGATACTTATATGGTACATAATTCTTATGTTGCAATTGAGTACTTTACTTATCTCATGTCCTGAATAGGAATCGATAGTGGAAAGAGTCAATATCCTCTAGAGATTGGTGTGCTAATCACCTGTTATAAATTACTATTATTCAAGATGCAC
>JXTC01000143.1:0-12030 GCA_002914845.1 Trema orientale | reverse complement strand
TACCCCAACAGTCAAAGATTTCAATCACCAAAATAGGATTTAAAGGCATCATGTGACGTTTTGAAATTGACCCTAACTTTTGACAATTTTCACAAAATTTGCAAGAAGTATGAGTATCTTTGAACAAGGTTGGCTCCATACTGTAAGATTTTTGTAGCTGTCTTTTTTGACGAAAAGTGACCTCCACATGCTTCTGTATGGCAAAAGTTTATGACACTACTTAACTCATTATCTGGTATGCATCTTTGAAAGATTTGATCAGGACAGTACGTGAACAGATAAGGGTCATCCCAATAAAAATTCTTCACTTCACTTAAAAACTTCTTTTTGTCTTGACTACTCCATTCAGATGGCATAACTCCTGTTGCAAGAAAGTTGACAATGTTAGCAAACCAAGGTATTAAAGTGGCAGAGAATAAAGATTCATCGGGAAAATAATTGTTGATAGGTGTGGTCCCAAAAGATGACTATGTTGTTAGCCTTGATAGGTGGTCAGCGACAACATTTTCGGCTCCTTTCTTATCCTTGATTGTGATGTCAAACTCTTGAAGCAATAAGATCCACCGTATCAATCTTGGCTTGGAATCTTTCTTAGAGAGAAGATATTTCAATGCTGCATGATCATTGAAGACAATTACTGGTGAGCCAACAAGATAAGAACGGAATTTTTCTAAAGCAAATACTATTGCAAGTAATTCTTTTTCAGTGGTTGAATAATTTATTTGAGCATCATTTAAAGTCCTACTTACATAGTAAATCACATGTGGCTTACCATCTTTTTGTTGTCCCAAAATAGCACCAACAATATAATCATTAGCATCGCACATTATTTCAAAAGGAAGAGACCAATTGGGTGGTTGAATGATAGGAGCAGAGGTAAGCAATTTTTTAAGCTTTACAAATACTTCTTCACATTCTTTAGTCCATTCAAAAACATTGTCTTTAGATAAGAGGTTACACAATGGTTTAGATATTACACTGAAATCTTTGATAAACCTCCTATAAAAACTAGCATGTCCTAGGAATGATCTAACATCTCTTACACATTTTGGTGTAGGCAAGTTGGAAATTAATTCAATTTTTGACTTGTCTACCTCAATTCCTTTTGATGAAACAATATGGCCAAGAACAATCCCATTTGTTACCATGAAATGACGTTTTTCCCAATTAAGTACAAGATTCTTTTCTTCACACCTTTTCAAGACTTTCTCTAAGTTCATTCGACAATCATCGAAAGAATCACCAAAAACAAAGAAATCATCCATGAAAATTTCAAGAGAACATTCAACCATATCACTAAATATACTAAGCATGCATCTTTGAAATGGGGCTGGTGCATTACATAATCCAAAAGGCATCCTACGATAAGCAAATGTACCAAATGGACATGTAAAAGTGGTTTTCTCTTGATCTTCAAGTGCTATTTCAATTTGATTGTACCCTGAATATCCATCTAGGAAACAATAAAATTCATGTCCTGGATTTGATCCATAAAAGGTAAAGGAAAATGATCTTTCCTAGTCATTGAATTGAGTTTCCTACACTCAATACACACGTGCCAACCAGTAACAGTCCTAGTTAGAATTAATTCATTATTTTCATTTTTGACCACAGTAACTCCGGATTTCTTAGGTACAACTTGGGTAGGACTTACCCATTTACTGTTAGAAATAGGATAAATGATGCCATTATCTAGGAGCTTAATGACTTCATTTCTCACTACTTCTTTCATATTAGGATTAAGTCTTCTTTGCATTTCTCTTATGAGTTTGCTATTTTCCTCTAAATAATTCTTGTGTGTGCAAATCAAAGGACTTATTCCCTTTATGTCAGCTATGGTCTATCCTAAAGCAGATTTATGTATTTTCAAAGTTTGTAACAACTTACCTTCTTGGTGTTTATCAAGTTTAGAAGAGATTATTACTAGAGAAGTCTCGTCTTCCCCTAAATAGGAGTATTTGAGATCGGATGGCAATGGTTTCAACTCAAACTTGGGTGATTGGATGCTTGAAGGTATTGTTATATTGGAACGTGGTGGTAATTCTTCGAATCTTGGCCTCCATCCTTTTTTTTCCATTCCTTAAGAATAGTAAAGTAAAGAACATATATTAGAGATATCATGATCCAAATGCATACTTGATTCAAATGAATTAACTAAACAAACTTCCAATAGATCTAAATTACTCCCTGTTTGAACACAATCACTTAAGATGGTTTCAATCACGTTGGCTTCCTCATTTTCATCTTCTTCATATGGTTGCTTACACAAATTGAAAATATTAAGTTTAAGTATCATGTTCCCAAATGAAAGCTTTATCACTCCATTCCTACAATTAATCAAAGCATTAAAAGTTGCTAGAAATAGTCGTCCTAAAATAACAGGAATTGGATTACTTACCTTAACAGGTTGTGTATCCAAGATAATAAAATCCACAGGATATATGAATTTATCAACTTGAACTAACACATCTTCCACTATTCTTCTTGGGACATTAACTGATCTATCGGCAAGCAAAAAAGTGATAGAAGTTGATTTTAACTCACCTGGATTGAGTTTTTGATAAACTGAATATGGAAGTAAATTCACACTAGCTCCAAGATCAAGTAAGGTTTGTTCAATTTTTTGTTCACCAATAACACATGAAATTGTAAGACAATCAGTGTCTTTATATTTCAAACTATTATTGTTTTGAAGTATTGAACTTACTTGTTCGGCTAGAAAAACTTTCTTTTTCACATTCAGTTTTCTTTTTACAGTGTACAAGTCCTTCAAGAATTTAGCATAAGATGGTACATGTTTAATAGCATCCAATAAAGGGATATTGATCTTTACCTATTTGAAGATTTCAAAAATTTTAGGATTATGATTCACTTTCCTTGAATTATTCAAAGCATGAGGAAATGGGAGAGCAGGAGAGGATTCAATCTTTTCTTCAGAGGGTATAGGTTTAACCTCTTCCTTACCCTTGGAGTTTGATTCATCATCTTTCTCACAAGGTTCAAGAATAGGTTTTTCAACAATCATACCACTACGAAGAGTCATGATTGATTTGACTTGATCCAAGGTTAGCCTCCAGAGGATCCTGCATGTGAATTGAATTGTCCCTTGGGGTTTTGTTGTGGTTGAGAGGGAAACTTACTTTTCTCTTGAATTTGGAGAGCAGATGCAAATTTTGCAAGAGTATCTTTCAAATGCGCCATAGTTTGGGCATTTTGAGTATTGATAGATTCTTGCTTTTCAATGAATGAATGCAATGTTTCTTCAAAATTTTTCCTAGGAGGAGGTATGTAAGGTGCATAACCTTGAGGATTTTGAAAATTTTGTTGTGCATGAGATGGTAGTTGTGAAGATTGTGCATAATTATCATTCCTCCAACTAAAATTTGTGTGATTTCTCCAACCGGGATTATATGTTTGGGAATATGGATTAGGATTTGGTGTTTTGAATGTATTTAAAACATTAGCTTGCTCATGAAGACATTTCTTAAAAGAAGGCAGAGTTGGACAATCATTAGTTGAGTGACCATTAGTTTCACAAATATGACACAATTTCTTGCGCAGATTTCACTTGACCACTCTTTTTCATTTCAAGTGCCTCGACTTTTCTAGCTAAGGATGCAAGTTTGACTTGGAACTCGTGATCTTCCCTAACTTTATACATGCCTCCACTAGATGCAGGGGGTTGAGTTTTGGTAGGTGCCTCACAAGTTCCCACAGTATCCCAATTTTGTGCATTTTCAGTTAGTAAGTCTAAGTATTCAATTGCCTCATTGGGGTCTTTATCTTCAAAAGTATCATTACACATCATTTCGACCATTTGCCTATCTTTAAGTGTTAATCCCTCATAAAAATGTGATACTAACCTCCACGTTTCAAAACCATGGTGAGGAAAAGTATTAAGTTATTCCTTATACCTATTCCAACACTGGTAAAATATTTTTCCTTGTTTTTGAGTGAAAGTGGTGATTTGTCTTTTGAAAGAATTTGTTCAGTGAGGAGGGAAAAACTTTTTTAAAAACTGTTATTGCATTTCATTCCAAGAACCAACGGAACCCAACCTAAGATTTTGTAGCCATGTTTTAGCTTTATCTTTTAATGAAAAAGAAAAAAGCTTAAGTCTAATGGTGTTCATGCTATAATTTTAGTCACTATAAGTATTACACACCTCTTCAAATTCCCTTAAATGCAAATATAGATTTTCTGAATCTAAACCATGAAAAGTTGGTAAAAGTTGAATGATACCGGGCTTGAAATTGAAATGAGATGCATCAGGAGGAAAAACTAAATATGAGGGTGCACCTATTCTTGTGGGATTCATGTGGTCTCTTAGTGTCTTAAGTCTATCTTGGTCATTATGTACAGAATGATTATCTCCTTGGTCAATTTGATTTTCGGCCTTGTTTTTAAGAGAAAATGAAGGCTTCCTAATAAGTCTACCACTTGATGAGTATGACCAAACTTTCATACAAATTCAAAACAAGAAAGATTTTTTTTTTGTTTTTAATCAGTAAGAAAGAAAATGAAGAAGGAAAGAGATGAGATGAAAATTAAAAGGAAAAGAAATGAAATAATGGTTTGTAGAATAAACTTTACCTCCCCGGCAACGGCGCCAAAAACTTGACTGATTCAAATTAATGAAGTCTTTTCCCAAGTGTAGGAGTGTCAAAGTAATAAATTACTCGGTGAGACTGAGGTCAATCCACAGGAAAGTTAGTGAATAAGACAAGATCATAACACATATATTACAAGAATAAAAATGATGGGAAAAAGTATATTGTAGGATGATTATGACAATATGAAACAAAGTGACAGAAATATAATGATATGAAGTTGCAGAATTAAACAATTGCTAAGATTAGGGGATCCACTCTTGGGTACATCAAATAAGTATAACCTAAGCTCTTTTATCACTCAATTGGAATCCACACACAATGGAGGTTCCAATCGGAAGATTAATCATTGAAGGTCCATTATTAGTTATTTATGTGATTAGATTAGTTTTCTTAATTACTTTTTTTGATAATGCCAACACTTGCAAATGTGGTCAAGTATTCATGGTGCCACCTTTTTTGCTAAATATCACCTAGGGGAAAAGACCCCCGGTTATTTTATTAAATAAAATTAAAATAAAAAAGAGTATAGAAAGGCACCCAGAGGGGAGACATTACAGGTTAAAAAGCTAAAATAATCTAAACGCCCTGGAAGGAGCCAAATAGTGATGCCGAAACATGACTATTGTCTTAGCTTCCGTACAATGCCTCATTAAAAACCTTTCCACGTAAAACCCAAAGGGAAAAATCGCAGAAAGGGAAAAAGAGTACATTGCATTACAAAGTATTGGGCAACTATGAAAAACGAAAAGCAGAGAGCCCCATGTAATCCTTGGAAAAGGCATCTTGAATAAATGAAGGGGTGGAATGCCACCATGTTGAGGTCTGGAAACCTGTAGCTCGAGAAGTCAAAATATCAGCAACTGTATTACCTTCCCTGTATATATGAGAGACATGAAAATTCATCTTTGAAACCCTTTCAATGCAACGCAACCAAGGGGGTTTCCAACGCCAAGGGACAGATGATGAACGTGACCTCAAAAGAGCAACCAAATAGGAAGAATCACATTCCAACCATAAGTTCATCCATCCAAACTCATAAGCATAAAAGATCGCGTGTATTGCACCCGCAAGCTCTGCCTCAAACGCAAAAGCCTTACCCAGGGGAACAGCAAAAGCTCCTTTAAAGAATCCCCTGGAAGTCCTGAAGATACCACCACATCCTGCCAAGCCTGGACAACCAAAAGCGGAACCGTCAGTATTTACCTTCAACCATCCTACAGGCGGAACTTGCCATTGAACCTCCACAACTCTTGGAGCTTTAGGTGGTTTTGGCTGAACATGAAGACAATGTAAAATCTGAAGCTCATCTACGGAATTCCGCATAGATCCTGAAATAATCCCATTGACCTCCCCCACTGAACGCCATATGAAGGTGATAGCTGAATTAACAGAAACAACTTCATTATCAAAGAAAAGCTTATTACGGGAAGTCCAGATCACCCAAAAAGCAGTCACCAGTGCTGATCTCCAAAGTTGTGTAACCTGAGTACTAAAATTGGCTTCCAAAGCATCTAACCATAAATCCACTATAGAGCCATCCAAACGTATCCTTCGTCGAAAAGCTGAGGAAATGGCCCCCCAAATAGAATGAGCAAAAGCACATGAAAGAAACAGATGATCAGCATCCTCTTCATGGCGATAACAAAACCGGCAACATGAAGGCAAAAGAAGGCCTCGTCGAATTAGATTTTGCTCGGTTGGCAGCTTATTCTGAAACAGTCTCCAAACAACCAAAGAACGAGAAGGAGGAATATAGTGTGCCCAAAACTTACTTCCCCATTGATTTGTAGAGAAAGGACCTGCCAAAGATCTATAGCTATCAGCACATGTTACTTTTCCAGATATTGAATGACGCCAGATTAGACTATCAACATCTCCAATGACCGTATTCTGAATATCATTTGCAGCCTGTGGAAAATTGGAAATAAAAGACCTGGGCAAAGACCATTCATAATCCGAAGTAACATCCCCAACAACTGAGTCAAAACTAGGTTCCATACTATCATTATAAGCAATCAAATCAGTCAAAGGGGATCCCAGCCAGTTACTCGTCCAAAAACGGACTTTAGAGTGTCTACCCACAGCCCAAATAGATTCATCGATGAGGGGTTGAATATGAGAACGCAAACCACACCATATGGAAGATTTCCAGAAGCGTCTTTGAACAAAGCCAGTGGAAAAGAACCTGTCCCTTAAGAAATTGTAAACAAAAGAGTCAGAAGTCATCAAACTCCAAGAAAGTTTTTTTAGAAGCGCTTCATTGAGAATTCTAGGATCACGGAGGCCTAAGCCACCATCTTCCTTAGGCTTGCAACACATTCTCCAAGAGACAGTCACTAATTTGGACTTTATGGAAGAGCCAGACCAAAGAAAATTCCTAATGGACGAGGTCAACTTTGTCAGAAGATGAACAGGCCATTTGTAGACTTGAAAAGAATAAATTAGCTGGCCCAGAATGTATTCATGGTGCCACCTTATACCCACAACAAATCAAAATCCCTTCCTAGCATAACTGGTACAAAAGGAATTAAGTATTTGTTGTGTCAAAGGTTGACTACAATGAATCAAGACCCACCACTTAACAAAGAGGGTATTAAGATTGATTAAGAAAATTAAGTAGCATATGTATAACAGTGATTAAAAGATATAAACAATGAAGTCCTCCTAGAGTTTAGATTATACCTATCTTTCTCCTAAGAGATTCACCCTTTCACCTTAGCAACATGAAAGATTAAGTAAACATGATGAAGAAGAACAACAAGTATGAACACAATATGATCATAACTTTAAACACAAAACTCTTACTATTTTGAAGGCAAAGCAAGATTACAATAACATGAATAACAAAAGGAGAATAAAAGAGAGTGATCTTGATCTCAAAACAAGATGCCTCCTAAACCTAGGTTAAGCATATATTTATAGAAAAAACTTGGAGATACAAAATCAAAATTTGTAGGCTAAGGATGAGAGCAAGTTGGCAACTTGTTTTGGCAGATTCAGTCCCTCCCAAAGATGTATCTGAACCTCAATTAATTTGGGCGAAAAATGTCTTGATCAAAGAAGAGAACCTGAAGCCTTGTTCTTAGGAGTCGTATGCCACCAGAATTGCATCAATTGGATATGTATTTCTTGACTTATAGAAAAAATGGTGAAGATAGGTTCTGCTGAGTCAAAATTAGTTGCTAATCTTATTATATAGAAAAATCTGATATTTTCACCTAGATTTCGGCTTCTTTTGAATTTTCCTGAAGAACAAATCATCTAGATCGTTTTGTGTATGTATCCATAGCATTAAGAATCACTCCATTTGAGATTTTAATGAGGCCAGAATGGTCCAAACATTAAAAGGTGTTAGGCTAAACCTGAATACAGTCTAATTTAAAATAATGTCCATTTGAGACCCATTTTGAAATAATCTGGGAAGATCTTGTAATTGGATTAAGTGAGTAATTGAGTCCAGAATCCATGAGTTTAAGAATTGGGTCAAGATCCCATGTAGTTTAGAATCTATGCCCATTTTACGAAACCTGCACAGAAACGAACATTTAGCACAAATTAAGGGGGTAATTCTTGCTTTTATGCCTATGTCTACAAAAGTGTTTTAAATTAGGGAATTTAATGAAACTTTAAGTATATAATGATGATATAATCTCATAATTAGATTTCATCATGCAAGAATAGCGGTAGTAGCGTCAACATCATGCACACCATCAGTCTTCTTAGGCATCATTCTCTCCGATGGCCATTGGTAATTGTTGGAGAGCATTTCCTCAAGCAAGTCATATGCTTCATTAATAGATTTCCCCATCAAAGCTCCTCCCGCGGTGGCATCAATGGTGGTTCTAGTAGAGCTAACCAACCCATTGTAGAAATTTTGGACTTGAAGCCATTTTGGAATCCCATGGTGAGAGCACCTTCGAAACAAGTCCTTATACCTCTCTCAAGCCTCATAAAGTGACTTGGAATCATATTGTACAAATGAGGTAATGTCATTCCTCATTTTCGCTGTCTTCGTCGGTGGGAAGAATTTTGCAAGAAACTTTCGGATGAGATCTTCCCACGTTGTAATAGAGCCCGATGGTAGAGAGCACAATCAAATCTTTGCCTCATCTCGGAGTGAGAAAGGAAAGAGCCTAAGACGTATAGCATCATCAATAACTCCATTGTGCTTGAAAGTGTCATGAATCTCCAAGAAGTTTGCAATGTGGGAGTTAAGATCATCATGAGGTGAACATCCAAATTGAACCGAGGTTTGGATCATTTGGATGATTGCCAGCTTGATTTCGAAGTTATTAGCTTGCATGGTTAGCCTCCGAATACTAGAGTGGACAACATCCACTAATGGCACAACATAATCTCTCAACACCCTTGGTTCACCCCCATTTGGTTGCTCTCCAATGTTTTGCCCTTGCTCGGCCATATTAGCACCTCTAGATGAAGCTTGAACCCTCTTTTTACGAAATTTTCTAAGAGTTCTCTCAATTTCTGGATCAAGAGGTATAAGTTCAAAGCTTTGTGATCTTCGCATGCAAGAGTAAAAGAGCACCTAAAATCAAAAACAAAAGTTTGAACTAAAATTAGAACCACTTAGTATTAATATTAGTAAGAATGTAGTACCACAATTCTCGACAGTGACGCCAAAAACTTATTGTGGGTTTGTTTAATACCACGGAATTGCAAGTGCACAATGTAGGTTATAAGTAATAAAATGATGAGATGAGTATTGTCCCACGGAGATCGCTACTAATTCTATGATAATTACTAAAATTGTAATGATTCTAAGATTATCCAAACACGCAATATTTAAGACAAATAAATGAGCAAATGAATTAAAATAACAACTAGGAAAAGCAAGTGAAATAGGTTCAAATTCAATACAAAATAAAGCATAGAATTGCTAGCTACCCAACCCCTCCTATTGTGTCATTTACCTCTATTTTTCACTAATTAATTTAAGCAAACTGTTGTTAACCGGATGTGCTAATGTATTTGCGAGCTTCTTCTGTTGTCATAAAAGTATTTCTACTCAACTGAACCCACTATATTCCTATAAGGACCAAAATTGAATGGAGCCATTAAGGGCAAACATCCCTAGTAGTTACACACACTATTTAGGTATGTTACTATCCTAATTAAATGTATGTCTCTCTATCTAAGGTTAAATACATAACTTAGTTTCTACTCCATCATGTATTTCGAAAGTTCACTATGCAATTCTAGACAAAAGAGATTTTAGCTCAAGATAGAAATAAAAAGAAAAATCAAATCCATATATAAATCCATTGAAAAATAAAAACAATCAAAAAAGGAGAAGAAGTTGAGAATAAAACTAGTTGTAGATTGATGCTCCTCCAAAATTGAGAGTTGAAATCTTCCAAAAATTGGTATAATAAGCTCTAATGAATTGCTCTCCAATTTCTACTTTGAGTTTTCTATCTTAAAACTAGAAATTAAAATAAAAATTACAATATTTTTTTAGTAATTTCTCTCCAAGATTCTCTCTTTGGAATTTTCTCTCTAAGGGAAAAAAAATGAACTAAGCTATCTATCTTGGAATATGTGCCTCCACCTCCAAAAGTAGGGCTTTCTATCCAAGAGTCTCTTGCACACTTAAAATAAGGTCTAATCCTGGCCTTTGATTCCTCAAAAAGTGATCTAGGACGTCCATTTTGAGTCTTGGATGCGGAGGATGGCGCTATGGTTCCAAAAAGGGGCCCTGCGGCACCAAAAAAATTTGTTGTCCTTCGAATTGGCGCCGCAGTGCCATTTTCTAGCGCTGCGGTGCCACTTGCTAGCACGACTGTGCCACTTTTTGGCATTGCAGTGCTACTTGCTGGCATTGCAGTGCCACTTTCTGGCACCGCAGCGCCAGTTCTCGAGTCTTGCGAGGCTTTTGGCACCCTTTTTCATGTTCCCTTGCTTTTTTTTTGCTCTTTTTTGGCCTTTTTTTGCATTATCTCCCAATGTTTCATTATCCTACACACAAAAACAAACCAAACATCAAAGTAAGACTAAAATCATAAGAAGCAACTTTATTTTTCAAAGAGACATAGCAAAATCAAAGTTGGAAAAGCATAGAATAACTCCATTTCATAGAGTTATCACAAAACAATCAAAAGACCCAATCCAAAAATGAACATCGGGACCATAAGAAAAAATAGTCTCCTCAATCACGCCAAAACGTGTGGAAAAGCCTGAAGGGAGTGCCCAACCCATGCAGGTAATAAAGTCACTAACTAAACTGTCCACAGGGGGTTTAAGAAAGAGATCCGAAGAAACTAGCTCGACTAATGGAGCACCCAGCTAATTGTCAGTCCAAAACTTAACTTTAGAATGCCTTTGTTGGTTGAAACATGCAACAATAAAATCACACACTCCTATGCAAGTACACACGGTCACAAGTACTATAGATATGGAAGTAGAGTGTCGAACCCACGAGGATTGATTACTAAGTCTAAGCTAAGTATTAAAATTGGTCAATTCTAACTTTATCCAAACAACCGAAATATAGATTTAGAGAATTAAAATAAAGCAACCAAACTAGCATGCAAAATGAACAAAAGATAAACAATAAGAAAATTGTCTAGATTTACTAATTCCCCAACCATACTTTAAACACACAATCTCCCAATTTCCTTCATACATTAGTTAATCCAATAGAGTTGTTAACTGAGAATTCAAGTGTATTCACAAACTCCTTTCTAAGACATAAGTGAAATACCTAGACAAGCTAATATGTTACTCCTAACATAAATTGACTAGATTTATTATGTTTTGTAATTCTCAAAGAGGTTGCACAAGTCACGTAGGTATATTCCTATCCTATGCAAACTTACCCTAAACTAGGTATTCTCGTGTTATTCTACCTATGTCCAAACCTAAATTCTCCTTCCCAAGTTCATAAAGGTATCACTCAACAATCTATTTAGTGATCAATTAAATAGAAGCAATAAGTATAAGATAAAACAAATAACTCAATTATGGATTTGATTAATAAAAGAGGAGAGAAATAAACAAATACAAGATACTAGGTTGGTGCACATAGTAAAACTAGATAATATGTAACATCCAGCTTCTCACATAATTAGGAAAGCCAATAATAGCATGATTGTGATATCTCAAAGTCTAAAACGACACTCAATTCCTCACATAATTAGGGAGCCAATAATAAACATGTTGATATTGCATAATAGACATATTAAGTAACTAGTATCAATTTCATGGTAAATTACTCATTCTGATTGTTAAATGATCTGTATTATTGTACTAATGGTTGTCAAAGTGCTTCCATGCAGTGTAAAGGCTCAGTACCCTCAGAAGGGGAGCTTGGTGTGTGAAAGGAACAAATAATACATTTACGAATAGTAATACTATACGCACATGCATTAAGATCAAGTTTGTTGATGACTTGGTCAAA
>JXTC01000142.1:693756-738816 GCA_002914845.1 Trema orientale | reverse complement strand
TTTTTAGACTTCTTTCAGCTCCCCTTATCCATATCCAAGAGTTTCCAAGTGGTAGGAATCGATTTGGAGCTCTAGAAAGCAAGCTAGACCAAAACTAGTCAAGGTAACTCTACTAAGTTCTCCTTTCTAGGTCTTGTCTTTTAATTTCAATTTTCTGCTTGTCCCCACTTAAATATTGGTTTCATCAGGTCCTATTAAGTTAAGAAATCCATTTCTAAGCCTTGGAAATGAGTTTGGTGGAGATAGAAGGCAAGAACACTAGCAAAGACTCAAGCTAGTCAAGGTAAGGTTTATGTTGGATTTTGAAATTGTAGTGAGTTTCTTTAGTTTCAGCCCTTAAAACTAAGCTATTAATTGATGAATAATGGTTCTAGGAACCCTTATATATTGCTGAAATTCTGAAATTTAAGTGGAGGATTAAATTTATAACTAAAGCCCAAAAGTTTGCTATTTATGGATTTAAGAATTCTTATGTGTAATAGATTAAATTTTCTATGTTTCTAATCTGATTTCTTAAAAATTGGAGTGTGTATTTTATCAATCCTAGTGCTTATTACACTTATTTAGTGGCTGGTTGTGATGGCACACAAGGGTAAAAGTGGTTTGGACTTTGTCCAATTGGAAAGGAATTCAAGTGTACTTGGATTGTACCGAAAGATCCTATTTGATGTGGATATGTGAGAATTGGATTGTTAATTGTTATTGCAGGTTTAAAACCATGATTTTAATCATGTGGGGATGTCTTAAAAATAGGGGAGGTACTGTCCAAATGTTTTAAAAATAAAGAGGCACCATTTAGGGGCAAATGAGCTAGTTTTTACAAATTATGTGCCATTTTGGATTAGTTTTGTGCTAATGAACTAGCATTTATATTTTTGTACTTTTAAGTAGTTTTCAATACTAGTTATTGACTGCCAAGAATGTTAAGTGATTTTATGCTTTTGTGTCATTATTGGATCAAGTTTGCTAATTTGGTGAAAGTTGTTATTTCGGTCCTGTCTAAGTATCTTAGTGCGTTCATTTTAGAAAAATGTGCACCTGGAATAAAAGAATTTCATGATAGGTAATTGGCACACCAATCTCTTGAGGATATTGACTCTTTCCACTATTGATTTCTATTCAGGACACGAGGTAAGTAAAGTACTCAACTGCAACACAAGAATTACGTGCTATGTGGGTGTCTATTATGTTCATTTCTTTTATGCTTTGCATTATGGTTATAAGTATGATCATTGGCATTTTGGTTTCAGTATACATGCTTGGCATTTCTAATATGGCATTATCATATACATCATGAGGCCATGCATATTTTACAGAGAAGTCTAAGATAGGTAACACGTTTCCAAAATGTCGTAATAATATTGTGCAAAGTTATGTTTACCACAGAAAAGTTAAGACCAGGTAACTTTAAGAAGGTTTTGTGTCACTGTTGCGGGGAAGCGGGATGAATGCTTACAGTTCAGAGTGGCAGCCCCAGGAGAGGGGCAAGGCTGACGGGATTAGTCAGAAGGTTTGCCACAATATTTCTCCTCCAAGTTATATAATTGATTATACTACAGTCTCGGGCCGCCTTATCTCTTGAGCTCGACGGGGTAACGATGGAATAAGGTTAGTAAGGAGCCCTACTGTGGTGAGAGCCGGCCGGAGGAGAGCCCATGGGATAGTATTAGTTCAGAAAGCCCTGCAGGCGCAATGCCGAACCGAACAGTGTACACAAGACAGGGGGACCGAAAGAAAAATATTATACAAATATGCCTAGCAAGCATGATCATGCATTTAATATATGTCTTTAAGCACCATTTCATCCATTACTTTACTTACTGAGCTGTAGCTCATTTAAGTCTTGTGTTGCAGGTAATGATTGAGGTGATTAGATGAGCTTGTGTGTTGGAGTAGAAGCCCAACCTTGGTATTGTACATATGGATATTTTGACCACATGTGGGGGCCTAGTTTGTGCATTTTGGAATGCTTTGTAGTCTCTCAGTAGAGTTATTTTTAGTTTGATTTCTCGATACTTATTTACAACCTTTTATTTTGTAATATACGTATGTACCAATCCACGTTATGTTTGTAAATAATGCTATTTATCCATAGAGTTTTAAAGAAAACAAAAAGTTCAAATTGGCCCGTATTTTCGGAAAAACAATTATAGGATTATTTTCCAAACGTAACGCCCTGTAATTAGAGAGTTAATAATTTCTACTAGCAGTATGTGGATAGGGAGGGCGTTACAATTTAGCTTTCCTACGTATAGGTGAGCATATTTGTACATAGTATAGCTAAGGGGTGTTACAGTTGTGGTATCAGAGCAGAGGTTAAAACGTTTCTGTAGACAACCAGGATAAAGGCATATGAGCATGTATTGGAATGGCGACTTCGTTAACTGGTATGTTTATATGTCTACAAGTTTAAATTTCTTATTTTCGCATCAATAATTTCTACATATGTCTATTATTGGCTAGTGATAAAATAAATTGTGAAAAGGGCTCTACACTGGATTAATGGCTCCTAAAAGGAAGGCCAGAACTCAACCTGAAGAAGAATGATCACAAGATGCACAAAGACCTTGATTAGGGCAAGATTTGGGTCATGTGGTTGAAAATTTGACAAATTTAATTAGGGAGCAAGCAAGGATGCATAATGAACATATGGAGTAGATGAGGCTCATGTTTGAGAGAAATCAAAACCAACCACCACCTCCAGTGATTCCTCCAAGACAAGAAAATTCTGAGCCAATCTATGAGAGATTTAGGAAACAACATCCTATAGATTTTGTGGGTGGAGCTTATCCATATATAGCAGAATAGTGGATAAAATCCTTGAAGGTTATCTTTGAGTATATGAGATTCAGTGATGAGGACAAAGTATCATGTACTATTTATATGTTGAAAATGGGAGCCCGTAACTGGTGGGAGACTATTAGAGTAACTCCAGCTGCCCAAAATCTGACAAGGGATACATTTAAAGAGTTGTTCTATCATAAACTGATGCTTTGAGTAGAAAGTCTATTGCTAGAGTTTTAGATGAGCATAAACCAATTTTAAGAGATCCACAAAGAATAGAAAAGGAGATCATTCCTATCGGGGATGTAACAGCCAGATTATCTGCCCTTGTGTTACAACCAATACTTTTGGCAAGAATTAGAGAATGCCAACAAGAAGATTCTTACTTGATTCAATTAAAGAAAGAAGTGGAGGAAGGAAAGAATTTTCGATTTCAAAGGATGGAACTTTGAAGTTCAAAGGAAGATTGTGTGTACCTAATAAAGATGAGATCAAGAAAGAGATATTAACAGAAGCTCATTACACTCCTTATTCAATTCACCCTGGAAGCACTAAAATGTATCGAGATCTGAAGCAACAGTATTGGTGGCCTAATATGAGGAAGAATATAGCAGAATTTATGGCTCAATGTCTGACTTGTCAACAGATAAAAGCTGAACATCAACGACCAGTTGGATTGCTAGAGCCTTTACCGATTCTAGAATGGAAATGGGAGAAGATCACAATGGACTTTTTTCTTTGTTTGCCTAGAGTACAACAAGGATTTAATTCTATATGGGTGATTGTGGACAGAATAACAAAGTCAGCTCATTTTCTTCCAGTTAAGTCAACCTATAATATGGATCAGTATGCTCGATTGTATATACAGAAAATTGTTAGACTTCATGGGGTACCTGTATCTATTATTTCTGACAAAGATCCCAAGTTCACTTCTATTTTCTGGAAAAGTTTACATACTGCTTTGGGAACTAAGTTAGCATTTAGCACAGCTAATCATCCACAGACCGATGGACAATCAAAAAGGGTAATTCAGATTTTAGAGGATTTACTCCGAGCTTGTGTGCTAGATTTTCAAGGAAGTTGGGATAAGTATCTAGCTCTGGTGGAGTTTACTTACAATAATAGCTATCAAGCAACAATTGAAATGGCTCCTTACCAAGCTTTATATAGAAGAAAATGCAGGTCTCCTATCCATTGGGACGAAGTTGGAGAAAGAAAGTTATTGGGTCCAGAACTGATTCAACAAACTGTAGAGATTGTAGAAAAGATTCGAGAAAGAATGAGGATAGTTCAAGATAGACAAAAGAAGTATGCAGATAAGATAAGAAGAGATGTAGAATTCAATATTGGTGATAATGTTTTCTTGAAAGTGTCTCCAATGAAGGGTGTGATGAGATTTGGAAAGAAAGGAAAGCTAAGCCTAAGGTATGTTGGACCATTTGAAATTCTAGAAAGGATTGGGAGTAAGGCTTACAGATTAGCACTACCACCATCGTTATCAGGGGTACATAATATTTTTCATGTTTCGATGCCAAGAAAGTACATTTCAAATCTCACTCATATTTTAAGCTATGAACCTCTGGAACTAAGCCAAGATTTGACATATGAGGAGAAGCCAGTTCAAGTCCTAGATAAGAAAGAAAAAGAACTAAGGAACAAGAGAATTCCTTTAGTAAAAGTACTCTGGAAAAATCAGTTAGTAGAAGAGGCTACCTGGGAGCGAGAGGACGAGATGAGAATTAAATATCCAGAATTATTCGGTACATTCAACTTCGAGGACGAAATTTTATAAGGAGGGAAAAATTGTAGTGCCTAAAATTCTTACAAGTGCATATAGCCAATAATAAATATTTTTGCATTCAATTTTAACAAGTCAGAATCTATCTTTATTAAAAAATATATATAATTAATTAATTAATATTAAATGCCAAAATAGGAGCATTTTTTATATATGAAAATTTGTTTAATTAACTAACTGAATTTTCCTAATTTATATTTGCAGTGAAAGGCCATTTTATGTCCAAAAGGATATGATGTGCTTATGAAGAATATATGTGAAATTATTTTGACAGTACTTTAATTATTGTTGAAATGGTATTTTTATTTTTGAACTGAAAAGTCACGTTATAAGCTAATTATTACAATTGGAGTGATTTTTTGAACTTTATTATAGTAGTGTATTATTCATGTGTTTCTTTATATGTATATATGTATGTAAGTAATACCCAGATGTTGTGTTTAATGTGATTTCGTATACATATTTATATATATTGAAATTATTTTTTTAATTATATTAATGCCAACTGTGAAGCCAAAAAAAAAAAAAGAAAGAAAAAAAAAGAACTTGCTCTAAATTATGAACAGACTAGTTTCGTATTACGAGCTCCACCGACCTTATTAACATCTTTTAAATTGATGGACTTCTCTAGAATTTTTGGGTGTGCAAACTTTACTTTTCTTTAAATTTCTCACCTCTACTACTAGCTTCTTAAGACTCCAGCGAAGAAATAAGTTCTGGATGAATTTGTTTTCTGGTTGATTAAGGTGAGTTTATATGGATTTAGTGGATTATATATACGTGCTTAAAAAGTGCTTTTATATTTTGACTTTTCTAAAAGAAGGTCTATGCAATAATAAGAATGGAAGGTAGTTGGATAAGATTCTTTTATTAAAGTGTACGATTCTTTTACTAAAGTGATTGATATTAGTGTTTGTGATTGATTGACTTGTACTATTAATATTGCTTACATCCATGACTAGATTTATGTATATGTGTATTTATATATACGCGTGAGTAAGGAGGAATTCTAGACTTAAGGTTGCTAAGTTAAGCATTTTTGTTATATGGACGGTGAAACTTTAATTTGTCCTTAGAGGAATAATATGTTTATATACATGTGAATAATATCGAAATTTCACTACTTGGATGTATTTTATGAGAGAAGTATGGAAAGTTCACTACTTGGATGTATTATATGAGAGAAAGTGTGTTGAGGACTAAAATAGATATCTTCTTTAGAGATCAGATAATAGATCAGATAATAGTGAGACATGAAATATTCTTTTATATTATCCCGTGTCTTTACTTATGTCCTATCAAATTATTTTGGTGATTGTGTCTGTAATATCTAAAATGATAATTTCATGAAAAATAAAAATAACCAATTGACATGTATAGGCTATAAGCACATCAAAGATCCTTGGAGGAGGAAATTGCCTTTCACTTTCCATTTTATTTTTGGACGTGAGGTAAGTAGAAATTCCACTCTAGCATCACAAGAACATATGTATATGATTGTATATGTTAAAAGTGATATATCTGTGATATTGAGCTTGATATATTTGAAAATTGTTCATATCATTTTCATTAAGCATGTCATGTTGCATGCACAAAATAATTATTTACAGGTTATAATTTTAATTAAGAGTCTTATACCCTAAACATTATTTATTTTGAGGAAAGGTATGGTTCTTATCTTGCTGATCTAGTAGGTAAATGTGGTGAAATTCCTTGAGGTTCAGTCCAAGACAGGGTAAGCCAAAACAAGAGGGAGATCAAATTCCTTGAGGTTAATTCCAAGACAGGGTAAACCTCAAATGATATTTATTAAGAGGATGCCTGCTATGTTACTGAGATAGAAACTATACCAAAGAGGGGGCCCAAATATGAGTTAAATGTTAATATTTTTCAAGGAAATTAAGGGTATAAAGATTGATAAATTTTATGTATAAATTGTTCATAAGCATGCATGGATTTCCAATTACTGGGCTATTGCTCATTTAGTTCTTATGATGCAGACGACCAGAACCACGAGTAATGTTGGCGGAGCTGTTTCCACTACAATACTGTTCATATACCAGTTTTGAACTGAAGACTTTTTGAGAACCTTGTATATATTTTTACTATGTATGTGTATATAGTGATCCCGTGGGAGTTGTGAAAAGTATTAGAACTATGTTTTGTATTGTACATAATATATATACTACTGCAGTGTAAAATAGGTGTATCACAGGTGTTTTCAGAACCAAACAGAAAAGTTTTAATTTATCCTCTACTTTCTGCTTTTGCTGGTCAATGAAAGTAAGATAATACTATTTAGCTTTCTTACACTTGAGTGAACATATTTCTATGTAGTATAGCAAAGAGGGTTAATAAAAGTAAGTTAGCACTATTTAGCTTTCCTACGTATAGGTGAGCGTATTTGCACGTAGTGTAGCTAGCGGGTGTTACACATATAGTCAAGTATAGATAAAGTTAGCGAATCCTAGCTTAGAAAGTGAAAACTAGTCATACTTTGGCTTATGATCCCATGTGATAAGTTTTATTGTAATATAGTGGAACCTAGCCCCAAAACCAGTCATTAAACTTAAAAATAAGTCAATTAGATTCCAATTAATAATATTAAATATAGTATTAGTACCTAATTACTAGAATACACAAAAATAACATTAGGTGATTAAGCTTAATCTAAACTAGCTTAATGCAACAAACATAAATTAGTGCCGCGAATGCCATCTCGTGCTTACCTATAATCGAAAAATAAAATACTATAAATGAGTCTTAGATATTTAATTAAAACTATTTGACATGTTAAATGCACAGTGAATTTAGCTCCGAAAAGCGTAAAAAATACATTTTACTGAAAAACTACCATTTGACCAAGTTATCAGTAAACATGATCTTAATACATGTGCACATAGTATTGCTTTCATAATTATATTTTTATTCTTTTGGTACACCTAGCTCTCTCTCTCTCTCTCTCTTTGAAGGTATTGAACCTTTACACTACATCGGGACACTTCGATAATCATTAGTATAATAACATAGGTGCAAAAGCACATAACGCAAGGAATGAGTATGTTACTATGTAATTAGTATTAATGACTTCTATATGCCTAATATACAATAGGAACATGTTTATTATTGGCTTAATATGTATTGAAAATCTTGGGTACCACATTACTCATATTTAGTTTGAGACCTAACTAGCCACGATTACCATTGTTTCTCTTTTTTAAAGAATGCATAAATTTAAAGACTATAATGATATTGTGTGAAATCATCCTATGAGGGACAAAGGCACTTTTGTTGTCGGAGATAATATCCTGAAGAAATCTTTTACACCGTGTCACCATATTCTTCGTAATAATTTTGTAAGTAACATTGCAAAGATTGATAGCAAGAAACTCTGATACTCGACAAGGATTCATGACTTTAGGAATGAGAACCACATGAGTATGGTTCAACTGACTATCATCTTTTCAATTATTGAGAACTCCCAGGCAAACTTCCAGAACTCTGTCACTAATAGTATACCAGTTTTGTTGATAAAAGGTGGCATGAAATCCATCTAGTCCCAAAGCTTTCGTCAATCCAAATGGAAAAATTATAGTTCTAACCTCCTCCGCACAAAAAGATTTGGTTAGTTCCCAGTTCATTTCATTAGATACTTTTCGCTGGACTTGATTAAGAGCCAGATTTAAGTCTTCAATGGAAGGACATTGTGAAGTGAAAATGTTTGAGTAATATTGCTCAATAGCTTCTGATATATCTTATATCTTATCTCGCCATCTTCCATCTTTGTCTTCAATGGCAGAGATCATATTTTTCCGTTTCTGATGCGAAGCTTTGGAATGAAAAGACTTCGTGTTTGTATCTCCACTTCTGAGCCACTCAGCCCTAGCTCTTTGTTTCTAGTAGTACCCCTCCAAAATAGTATTCTTTTCGAATAGATTATTCAGCTAACAGATTTTGTTCCAAGTATCCGCTGCTTGAGGGCCAGTATAGAGAAGGCCCAACTTTTTACGTAACTTCTGAACAATTTTTGGAATACACACAAATTTATGCCAAATCCACTCATTCAGATGTCTAGCATAATTCCTCAAGAATTCGATGAAAGACTTGGCTGAACGATTAAAGGATGAAAGAGTCCAAGAATCACTAATGATATTCCTACACTCCTCTTCCCGCATCCAAAACTGTTCGTAGCGAAAGCCCCTCCTGCAATGATTCACACCGTGAGAGTTAGGTCTACTAAGCAGAGATAAACATACAGCCCTATAGTCCAAACCCTAGAAGTCTCAATGCTTCACCCACCCATCAGAGAACAAATTTTTCCATGCGGGAGAGACCACCACTCGATCAATGCATTCTTGGACGTTTGCTGTATCATGTCTACAATTGTTCCAAGCCATTATAGGTCTTTCAAAGCTTAAATCCATTAAACCACAATCATTCAAAGTAGAACAAAACTAGTCCATAAGATGACGACATATGTTTGAATCTCCTAGTTTCTTTTCTTCACATAAAACAACATTAAAATCTCCTATATATTCCATAATGCATGGAGTCTACAAAGGAGTTCCCAGGAATATTTACGTTGGGCTTGTTGCGGATGACCATAAAAACCAATGAACCTCCAAGTATTAGAATTCTCATCAATAATCACAACATTAATATGAAACTGAGAAAAACTACAAATATCAACCTTCCAAACGTCATTCTAAATAAGCAAAATACCACCACTTCTACCCACACATTCGACATGCAAACTATTACTAAAGCCTAGAAATTTTTTCACAGAACCAGAAGCATTACCCCATAATTTAGATTCCATAATAAAAAACGGGTTTGGAGAAGAACTACAAATAAGGCTTCGTAGGCGTTGGATTACATCGGGGTTCCCCAATCGCTAGGCATTCCATGACAGGATTTTCATAGTTATCAGTGGAACTGAATCTCAACCCTCGCTAATTCAACACAGTTTGATAAGTAAGAAAGTACCTTCTGCTGGTATTCATTTGAATAAATTTCTGGAAAATATTTTCATAAAATCATTTTCAAGAATACCATAGATTTGTAAAATCTAGAAACTCAGTGGAATTGGTCATTTAAAATTTTTCTTTTTACGAAATATTTCAAATTGTGATCTAAAATAAATTAACTCTTGATCTAGATAAGAACAATACCTGAATTCGCTCCATAACTTTCTCATTTTTTCGTCTATTCTCAAAAGCTATTTGATTGATCCAGCTGGTGGTCACCTTCTTGATTTCTAAAAAAGAGACATGCAGATAAACAAGAAGAGAATCTCCTCGAACCGATTTATCTGGGATAGCCGAAACTCCAAGGATAGTGAATCCCTAGGGCTGGCCATTTTTCTCTGCTCTTCCTATCTCTCTGTTATGCGTATAACACTGTCGTGGGAGTTTCATGTGTAACTCATATAATTGGCAGCTAGAGAACTTTTCTCTTAATTATAGAGAGATTAGTAAATCTTATTGGGCTTATTTGGCTTGTTGGGCTCAACTGATCATCAAATAACTATTGGGGTTTAATTTGAGCTAGACAAGGGACCGCATAGTTCCATAAAGCCCAAGCTCCAATGAACTATATACCCACAATCATAATTAACTCATAATTATGATTGGGCATTATCCATTAATATTGGGGCACACCATTATAGGCCCAATATTGAACTCTTGCACTAAATGTCATTTATTTTTTGTAAAGCATATTATCAACTAATTAGCTCGATTTATGTAGTATATACTATACCTGTAATCGTACCCAAAATGTAATATCGTACTAGCCGGGTGAAATTACTATAACACCCCTCTAGTACATATATACCTTTGAGTTGCTATTTTTCATCTAATGGATAATAGTTGCCTACGGTATTTATATTCGCTTATACTAACACAGTCAAATTCACATAGTAAATACTGAGGCCCTGGTTTATATTATCCAAGTACTGGAGAAAACTCAAAGTGACATTATATGCATGACGTTCATTATGAAGAACATTCTACACATTTCATATACCTTATCTTTCAAGATACCGGAGTTTGAACCATAAATTAGAACTAGTCATTTAGTAACTCAAAAAGATAAAACACATGAAAGTAAGTTCGTTAATAAATAGGATTAAGGTTTTCTATAATAGTGCTAGATAAGTAAAATTAGAAATTTGAGTTACGATACTTAACCTCAAATTCTAATTCATTTGGTCCTATTTGATGCTATTATAACTTTCTTATAACATACTAGTGTTTCTATCCTAAGACTCACTTCGATAATTTGAGACTTCACTAATTAAATGGACAACACTACATTCTATGGTATAGTAAAGTATTCCATCTTCAATATGCAGAATGCAAACAATTTAATTTAGACATAATGAAATAAAGAATATAATGTCTCCCACATATGAACTCATTATACGAATAGTTCTTTATTACTCATTACATATCTTGGAATCTTTTAGATGTTTGCATAAGATAAACATAGACATCACTTATATTTAAATGGGCTATAAATGAAATAGAAATTCATGTCATGAAATTTATTAATAACAAATAGATAACAAATAACTGATAAAAATTATTTATAATGTCAAAATTATAAACTGCTTTATATGAAATTATTCTAACACCTTCCTCTACTTCAACTCCCCTGCCATGATCGTTTCCTTATTTCAGATGTCGAAGTTAATTGTACCCTTCGAGCAACACTACATTGGGAGGGTTACATTTCGTGGTAGCCCAGTTATATCAAAAATCAAGGAACATTTTCAGGCATTAGACTTGATAGAAAGGGCCAAAAAATGTCCATTCAAACAACTTTTTGAGGCACCTTCACTGCAGGTTTCTGGGATACTTATTCATCAGCTTCTACTTAGGAAGGTTGAGTCTCCGAATGACATGAGGGAGATCCATTTTGATATTAGTGGAAAACATGTTAGATTTGGACTTTGTGAGTTTGCTCTCACAACGGGGTTAAATTTTGGAAAATATCTAGATGAAGCTAAGTTGAAGACCATGAGTGGAAGTAGGAGACTTGTTGAAAAATACATGAATGATTCGAAGATTGTCAGGAGTGGAGAATTAGAGGCTGCATTCCTCAACTGTGGGGACACTGAAGATGCATGGAAGTTGGGCCTATGCTATTTGGTAGATAGCCTGTTACTTTCAGGAGAGTCTACTAAGAAGATAGATTTAGACATTCTATCTTACGTTGAGAATGAGGATGAATTCTTCTAATTTTCTTGGGGTCATGAATCTTTTCACAAGACTATGGCTGGCCTTAAGAAGGATATGGATGATTACAGAAAGCAGTAGTTGAAGCTAGTGGCAGAGAAAAAGAAGCCTGCGGAATGCAAGTACACAGTGTACGGGTTTAGTGTAGCCTTGCAGTATTGGGCATACGAGGCAGTACCTACATTGGGCACAGTATACGCCACTAACCTTGGTGTGAAATTCTCGATGATGTTGTGTTGGATGTCCAATAAGATACCTAGTGCATCCGATGTAGGAGAGATACTTAATCGAAAGAAAGTAAGTGTTCTCTTGCAATTTATAAGCTGAACTTAAATTTTTAAACATTTTATGAATTTATATTCGTTACGATGTTTTTCTATAATTATCTGTACTTGGTTAAATTTTTTGATGAACTTATTTGATTTATTTTCTGCAGGTTACTGTTAAAGCTATTTTGAACCCTCGGGTAGAGGAGAAGGATTTCCATGGTAGCATCCTGACCTCTATACATGGTCCCAAAGTTAGGCATGGAACTGATAAATCAGTTGGAGATCTAGATGAGTTGGATGCAAATGAGGAGCATCTGAAAGAGTCAAAGGTTGTTGACAAGACGACGAAGTTAGCCGGTATCTTTCCCTCTCATGAGCCAGAGGTTGGAGATAAAAATCCAGAGTTAGAGACCTTGACTTCTACTTTGAAAAAATTGCAGGCTGATATTGATGAGTTAAAGGCCACTCAGTTAGAGATTAAACAACAACAGGGGGAGATGATGAAGTTGTTGATCACTTTGGTTAAAAAGAAAGATGAGCCTGAGATAATAGAATCAGATGAAGATATTATGCCTGATTCATATAGGAGTGCTCCATCCACTACGTTACAAGTTTATCACACCCCTCCTCGAGATAAGACAATAGGTGATTTGATGTCAACAATCAATATTGTTGAACTGTCAGATTCAGTGAAGAAGAAATACAAGAGGAGGCGGGTTAGGAATGTTAGATATAAGGACTTCACAAATCCATCAGGGAAAAAATTTAAGGTCAATGATCCTTGTGTCCCAAAACCACTTGCTCCATATGATCCGTCATAGTACATGACCTTTTCCAAATGGCTTAGTGGATTAATAAATAATGACATGACCATTGATGTCGGGGTGTGTGATGCAGACATCTCTTGGTTTGTGCAATTAAAGTCTGTTGGCATATAGCTTGATGGCGATGTAACATATTGAACCTACTATATAAATGTGTATTTGTTAACTTATACTCATATATATTCTTACTAATCAATATTTTTATGTTGATTTTGCAGCATATTGATGCGTCCTTCCTACTAATCCGAGAACGGTTGTGGTTTTTTCGCAAGACATATGGGGTGAAAACGTCAATTGTAGACTCCAATTTGGACCAGTTTATGAGAGGTCATTGGGAGGCTTTCAGAAGTACTAGGACCAAGACTAACTTAATTTTTTATGAGTGTTTTCTATAGTACGTGGTTAGTGATGTGAATACGTGTAAAAGGCCATGGGCACAGTGCGAGGTACTATACTCCCCAATGCATGTTAATAGTAACCATTGGGTTTTATTACAAATCTGTTTGAGTTCGTGGATGATCTCTGTGTATGATTCAGATGTCTCTGTAGTCACCGAGAAGAACCTTGAAGTGACCATCAGACTATGGTCCGCGATGCTGCCATATCTCCTTCTCCAGGCGGGTGGGTTTGATCACTGTCCAGAATTGCATCTTGGCCCATAAAATAAGCCTCACCCTTTTTCCTTTCGAAGATTCAGCACCGATCTCGTGCCACAGAGTAAAAAAAGGTAATGTTATCTTCATGTTTCAATGAAAATGAATTTCTATTTAAGCTAATTTTATATCTGTTGGGGGATAATTTTCCCCGAGCATCTTAGGAAACAACATAACATGGTATCGACCAAAAACGACGTCGTACCCAATCAGTTTCTCGGGCCGACCAGAGGTGAAACTACGTCCTGCCATGAGAAGGAGCCGATCAAGTAGAAAAGGAGAAGCTATGTCATGGCCAAGCTCCCAGAGGAAAAACCATCGTGGTCGGGTTTCATACTCCTTTTCGAGCAGGAACCCTAAACGAAAGACCAATAGAACCAAGAAATAGCCGACCAAAGGCATGATAGCATAAGTCCGACCAAGAAAGAGAGTAAAGAAAATGCGGACTCAGGAGAGGCCAACATCTGGCCCAATCACGTACTCGCGTCCGTACAGGCGGGTAGGTGAGATTTCCTTTTATCTTTTCAGGGACACGTGGGTGTCAACCCTAACTTTTGGGGGACCATAAAACTACTATAAATAGCCCTGTAATCGCCTGAAAGAGGTAAGCCGCCACAAATCTCAAAAACCCTATTTGTCCCTTTTTTACCTTTTCTTCTCTCATCATCATCCATTTGCTGTGAGATCACTATTTCATTAAATACTTCGTTGAATACACTACTAACCATCTTTCTGTGAAGGAGAATTGGCAGGTACCACACCGGTATCACCTATTACTAGTTGGTGAAAAGTCCAGGCATAACATTTTTCAAGGTTGTACGGACCACACCTACATCAAATTTGCTGTCCATCCGATCCTGTCGCCCCAAATGGGGCTCCTCTTCAAGAGGACGGAAGGAGAAATCCTATGCAAAGGGACAGGGACAAGGACAGCGAGGTAAGATCACGTCCGACCAGAGGAGCTCCAACCGAGGAAAGCGGCGGCACTCGTGTACCAAGGAAGAGGCATAGGAGACATCGCCGAGCCGCCTCCCACCCTTCAAACGAGGACCAGTCTCTCCGGGGGGAATAGAGAACCGATAGTTCCAGGACAAGAAGGACCATATTTGAACGACTGGCCCTCGATGGTAACACAGACACGTATGTCCCAAGAAGGTCCGACCGTCTGGGGACCACAGATCTCAGGAAAGGATTGAACCAGCGAAGAGCTCTGGCCTATCACCTCTCAGCCCGACAAGGTGGTGAACCAGCTCAGGAGACAGCATGAGCTGGACCCATCCCCGAGCCGCAAAGTGGAGATAGAGATGGTCAGTATCAAGCCCTCAAGAAGCAGGTAGACCAGCTCTTGGCTGAACGAAAGCTAACTGAAAATGCCCGAATAATACTAGAAGAAACTAAGTCCCCATTTCCAATTGAAATAGCACGGTCGTGTCCTCCTCAACATTTCAAAATGCCGAATATTCTCCTTTATGATGGTAAGGGAGATCCAGCTCACCACGTACAAAACTATAAGACGTGGATGACCATAGCCAAGGCCGACCCCGCTACATTATGTAATGCCTTCCCACTCACGCTGATGGGCTCGGCGCAAATCTGGTACAGAAGGTTGGAAGCTGGATCTATCAAGGACTTCGAGGCGTTGTGCGAGGCATTCGTACTACAGTTCCTGGGTTCGAGGATCCAACAAAGTGGTTGGAGTTATCTTAAGACCATAAAATAGGGGGAAGGCGAATCCTTGAGGTCTTACCTCGTCCGGTTTGATGCTGCAAATACTTGAGTGTCCGGGTGTCACCCAGGAAACAATTTTGAATGAAGCTCAAGACGGGATACGACACGAGAAACTGGTGTGGTTCATGAGCAAGAAAAGACCTACCACCTATGCTGCATTAAAAGAGAAAGCTCAGGAAATAGCAAACGCTGAGGAGTATTTTCTGAGTAGGGTAAAAGAAGGTACCATCACTCCTATGGTCGGCGCAGGTAGGGAGTTGGGGAAGAGGGTGAAAGCAGAAAGCGGAAGCAACAGGCCTCAGCCTAAAAAGAATAAGAAGGATACTACACCTCCTAGCAACTCTCTGCAGCGTCCCAGCATGAACAACCTGCGACCACCTCTCTCAAATCAGAATAAGATGGTGGTACCCAAGAACTACACGCCCCTGAACACGCCAAGGGAGCAGATTATGATGCAGATTGAGGGAAAGAACATGCTGAAGGCTCCACTCCCGATGAGGGCACCACCAGAAAAGAGGAATATGAACAAATATTGTAGGTTCCACAAGGAGCTAGGACATGAAACGTCGGAGTGTCGGCATTTGAAGGATCAAATAGAAGGGTTGATCCAGCAAGGGTACTTGAGAGAATACATGAATAGAGCTGCCGAGCAGGACAAACAGGCATGCGCCTTTGCTCCCCGTGGAAACGTGGGTGCGGGCAGGCAGCCAGGTCCCAGCAACAACAATGATGCACCCCACGAAATTCGGACTATCTCTGGGGGGGCCAATGGCCGGCGACTCAACAAACGCCCGACGAGGTCAAGTAAGAGTGGCTCGGGAGATTGCATCCGGGCACCAAATCAACATGGCGGAGCATATAGCCAAGTTATCTAAACGAGAGTCGGCACCAATTACGTTCACTGAGGAGGAGGCCAGGAGGCTAATCCACCCCCACAACGATGCTCTTGTGGTGGTGCTAAGAATCGCGAATGGTAGAGTCTTTTGGGTGCTGGTCGACACCGGCAGCTCGACAGATATCCTGTTTGCGTCTGCGTATAGAAAGATGAATATAGGAGAAGCATTGCTGAGGCCCTCCAAAACCCCACTGTATGGGTTTGCAGGAGAATGTGTCCACCTAGAAAGGGTGATCGGACTGCCCGTGACGTTTGGAGAAGAGCCCACCACCACCACCCAAATGGTAGATTTCCTTATTGTGGACCAAAGGTCGGCATACAATGCTATCATCGGGCGACCGACACTAAACAAACTGAGAGCAGTAGTATCAACCTATCACCTTATGATGAAGTTTCTGATCGAAGAAGGAGTCGGAACAATTAAAGGGGACCAGACCTCGGCACGGGAATGTTATGCCATGGCAACCAAAGCCGACCAAAAAGCACGAATAGTGGCCACGATCCTCCAGGTTGACGAGGTGATAGTCATCCCCGAAGATGCACAGGCAATTGGCGACCTTGACCCCTGAGAAGAGCAGGAGGAACGGAGAGCCGAACCCGTTGAGGACTTGGAATCCATCGAAATAGACGAACAGTCCCCCAGAATGATTGGTCAGAGTTGGCTCTAGATTGCCAGGGGAACTCCGGGAAAAGCTCATAAACTTCTTGAAGGAATACAGAGACGTATTTGCATGGTCGTACGAAGACATGCCCAGCATCGACTCCGAGGTGATAGTTCATAGACTGAAAGTGAACGAGTACTCAAAGCCGGTTAATCAAAAGAAGAGGAAGTTTAACCCGGAGAGATACAGAGCAATCAATGAAGAGGTTGGAAAGCTGCTCAAAGCAGGATTCATAAGGGAAGTCAATTACCCGCAGTGGTTGGCCAACATAGTCCTAGTAAAAAAGGCAAATGGGAAGTGGAGAGTCTGTATAGACTTCACAGACCTCAACAAGGCTTGCCCGAAAGACTCTTTCCCACTTCTGAGAATCGACCAGCTAGTAGACGCGACAGCTGGGCACGAGCTCCTAAGCTTCATGGACACCTATTCGGGTTATAATCAGATTTGCATGTACTCGGGAGACGAAGAAAAGACTTCGTTCATGACCGACAAGGGACTATACTATTATCTGATGATGCCGTCCGGCCTAAAGAACGCCGGAGCTGCCTACCAGAGGCTAGTCAACAAAATGTTCCAAGAGCAGATCGGGAGGACCATGGAAGTATACGTTGACGACATGTTGGTTAAGAGCTTTAAGAAAGCCGATCATGTGGACGACCTGAAGAAGATGTTCGGCATCCTCAGGAAGTATAAAATGAGGTTGAACCCTGCCAAATGTGCGTTTGGGTTCGAGTCTGGGAAGTTCCTCGGGTTCATCGTAAATCATAGGGGTATTGAAGCGAACCCGGTAAAGATCCAAGCCATACTCAACCTTCATCCCCCAAGAACCACTAAGGAAGTCCAAAGCTTAGCCGGCATAGTCGCAGCTCTAGGCAGGTTCATAGCCCGATCAACGCACAAGTACTGACCATTCTTCCAGGCATCAAAAATGGGAAAAGATCTAGTATGGACGGAGGAGTGCGAAAAAGCTTTCCAGGAGATCAAGGCTTATTTGGGAGCAATCCCGACTCTAGGCAAACCTGTGCCTGGGGAGAGTCTAGTTCTGTACTTAGTAGTGTCAGAGAACGCGGTGAGCGGAGTTCTTGTCAGGGAGGAGGAGAGAGCATAAGTACCAATCTACTACATTAGCAAGTCCCTCTTCGACGCCGAGACCTGATACCCAGAAATCGAAAAGCTAGGTCTTGCTCTGATAACGGCCGCTGGGAAACTCCGACCATACTTTCAGGCACATACCATAAACGTTCCGACCAGCCACCCCTTGAGACAAATTCTCCAAAAGCCTGATGTCTCCGGCCGCTTGACTAAGTCGGCCGCTTGACTAAGTGGGCCGTGGAGCTCGGCGAGTTTGAGATCGAGTTCATCCCAAGGACCTCTATAAAGGGGCAGGCGCTAGTTTATTTTGTAGCGGAGTTCACTTACCCTACCAAGGTTGATGAAATGCTCAACGAAGAGAGCACCTCAAAGTCACCAAGGAGGATGTCGGGAAGACCTCCTGAGCACCATGTCTGGCAACTATACATGGACGGATCGTCTTGTGCTACCAGAAGCGGGGCGGGTCTAGTCCTCATCAGTCCGGAAGGAGAGAAGATTAGATATACCTTGAGGCTCGACTTCCTTACCTCGAATAATGAGGCTGAGTACGAAGCACTAATCGCTGGTCTAAAGCTAGCAAAGGAACTCTGGGTGCAGTGTGTTAAGATCTTCAGCGATTCGCAACTGATCGTAAACCAAGTGAAAGGGGAATACCAGGCTAAAGAAGACAACATGATAAGATATCTTAAAAAAGCAGAGGAGCACTTAGGAGCTATGATTTGGTATGAGATTACAAGGGTACCAAGAGCTGAGAATGCTGAGGCAGACGGCCTCGCACGACTCGCTTCTGGGCTCGTCGATGACTCTTTTGGACAGATACTAATCGAGACTTTGTCCGAGCCCAGCACCTAGGAACCAGAGCAAACCCTGTGCATAAGCCTTCTCCCCTCGTGGATCGATCCGATCAAAGATTACTTAGAAACTGGTAAGCTACCGGATGACAAGAATGAAGCTCGGAAGATCAAGTATCAGTCCAACGGATATGTCGTTATTGGAGACAAGCTTTACAGGAGGGGATACGCGGCTCCGTATTTAAGATGTCTCCGACCAGACAAAGCCAAATATGTGTTGAAGGAAATACATGAAGGAGGATGTGGGAATCACTCGGGGCCAAGGTCACTTGCACATAAGGCCTTAAGGCAGGGATTCTATTGGCAGACCATGACGAGAGATTCGAAGGAGATGGCAGAAAGATGCGATAAATGCCAGCGATTTGCCCACCGTACAAAAGAGCACCCTGAACCCCTGTTGCCGATCATTAGCCCCTGGCCCTTCGCAAAATGGGGAATAGACTTGATCGGACCCTTACCCACCGCCCGAGCACAAGCAAGATTCGCAATTATTGCCATCGACTATTTCACAAAGTGGGTTGAGGTGGAACCATTAGCAAAGATTACTGAGGCAAATTGCATGAATTTTATCTTCGGAAACATCATATGCCGGTTCGGACTTCCCCACTCGATAGTAACTGACAATGGCAGGCAGCTCGACAATCTGAGACTCAGGCAGTTCTGTCAGAATTGGGGGATCCATAAGTTATTTTCTTCTCCCAATCACCCACAGTCGAACGGGCAGGTTGAGGCAGCCAACAAGACGATCAAGGAAAACTTAAAGAAGAGGCTGGAGAAACTAAGGGGATCTCAGTAAAGAGACTAATTGGCCATGTGCCAAAGAGCATGAATTTAAATTGATTACGTCCCTCGAAGTGCTTCCGAGCACTAGCGACAATTCTGCATATGCTTCCGAGCACGAGACAATTCTGCAAGTGCTTTCGAGCACTAGGGATCTCAGTAAAGAGACCAATTGGCCATGTGCCAAAGAGCATGAATTTAAATTGATTTTTTAGCATACTTAAGTGCATTTACACCTAATCTAATATCATCTATACTCCTGGTAATCTAATCAAAATCGCATGGTTATTAGGTATAATGATCGGCAGTTTGAAAGCATACACATGTGTTTGGAAAAGATATTGGTGGATATTGGTTACAAATAAAAAGAGTAAAAATAAGTCATTGATCACAAGAAGAAAACATAATATATATAACAAAGAAAAGAGAAACCCCGAAGGGCATAATTATCTTCACAAATTAAAACAGGGGCCCGCCCGTCTGGACCCCAAACAAAAAAAGGGGGGGGGGGAGTTTACAAAAATAAACCCGCGCAGGGGTGAATCTAGGAAGGAGGAGTAGGAGCGGTCTGATCCGGGAGAGGGATGGCCGAGACATCAGTTGATTCAGGCTCGGGTGGTAGCTCAGGCCTAGTCGACTCCTGAATGTCTGGAGCCGAGGCAGGAATGGACTCCTCCAGGAATGAGAAATCCAAATCCTTGTACTGAGCAACCACTGCCGCCTTCAAGTTCTCGAAGCCCAACTCGTAGACGTCCCACCAAGGGTCAGAATGGTAGAACTGAGTGGCAATCCAGTCCTCAATCGCGGCTTTTCTCGCCTCTTCAGAAACCGTTGTCCGAGCCACCTCCAGCTGAGATTTCAGGCTGATTATTTGTTGCTCAAGCTCGAACTTGGCCTTCTTCTCTTCGCCGAGTTGGCTCTCGGCATCAGCCGCCCTTTTCACCTGCTATTCCCGCTCCTCCCTGGCCAAATTCCGCTCGGAGCGATATCTCTTGGTAGTAGTCGATAAATCCCTCATGCATTCATACATGAGTTCATTTATAAAAGCTTGCTGGCAAAAGTTGGAAAGCAGCTATAAAAAAAAAAAAAAAAAACGCAAACGCACAACTAGCGAATAAAACAATATATACCAAGATGAAAACGAAGAGAATAAGTTTATCTGAGCAGAATTCTCTGAGCACAGAGCAGCTAAGTCCCTGTCCGATCGCCCGCGACAGTCCTCCGCGACCTAGTCAGAGCACGCCGCATTCATCCTATCCATCGGCCCCTTCAAGAATGTCTTCAACTGTTGAGCTGGGGACTCGTCCGGATGAGGTGACTCTATAGGTCTCTTGTGGGGGCGACCGGCAGGGGTGGGAGTCCGGGTTGAAGGAGCAGGAGGTAGCTCGGAGGTCCTCAAGGGTGGGGCACTCCTGGGAGGCGTTGGCCGCAAACTGCTATCCGGTGAGTTCTGACCAATCCCTTCTCTACCCTGGTTCCGAGCAAGCAGCGCGCGCAGGTTTGGGTCGACTTGGGCCATATCGAACTCTTAAAAAAAGAAGAAGAGAGAGTCAGAAATCGAAAAAATTGTGTACTGAAAAACCCCCGACGATGAAACCTTGGTCGTTAGACGTGCTTGGGTGTTGAGGAGAGGGAGTTGGGCTCATTGGTTCCATAGAAGAGGCCGGGGGCGGTGTGGTCGGATCTGACCGAGGAGGCGTAGAAGCATCTCGGTCTCTCGGGGCGCGGCGCCTCCGTGGGCGCTCGATCTGGTTAGAAGGGCCGACCTCCTGCGGAACCGGCCGAACAGGGCTTGCCTGGACGAATTCCTCGAAGGTCGTCCTGTCCTTCAGTGGATACCACCTCGTATACTCAAAATTGATGTCGGTGAGCAGGTTTCCAACCTTCTTCTCACGAAGATGAAGCCCTTCGATTGCTATGGCTCGAGCGAATGTCTTGTTGTCAGCAGCCTCTGCCCGTCGCATAGCCCACTGCTGCCTTACCTGGAAGGCCGTGGGAATAGTTCGCGCACCCCTGGGCAGCTGCCCACCGGTGACGTCGTAATAAGACATCTGGGCATAAAACCATTCGCCTTTTCCTTGTTTGTCAGACGTATCCTGACCAAGGATGGGAATGGTTTGCCTCGAATTATCCCCCTCCACACGGAGAGTCTCGGACGAGTAAGCTTGGAGGTAGTATAAGCCACAGCTGTTTGGCGCATTCTTCAACAAATAGAGGTATTTGAGCATGCGTAAAGTTATGTCCGGCCAGCTCTGAAGCCGAAACATAACCCAGAGTCCGATTAGAACCCGCCACCCATTTGGGTTCAGTTGGGTCGGGCAGATCTGACACCGGGAGAAGAAGTTGTGTAGGAAAGGGTGAATTGGAAGTCTCAACCCGGCTTCGAAAAATCCCAAGTAAAGGGTCATGCACCCTTCTGGTGGACGGTTGGGCACATCACCCTCCCCAGGCGGAAGGATGTGCATATTATCCAGGATCTCATAGCGAGATCGAACACTCAGCAGGAGCTCGTCCGTCATTGTTGATCGGAAGTAGTCAATACTGAACTCCGTAAGTGGCCTCGCTTGTTCGGCTCCACCGACCACAAGGTCACCGGCCTCTACTCTGACCATCCGACCTCGCCCCTGACCTCGACCACCTCTTACCATTAGGTCACTTGTGGAAGGAGGACCAGGGTTTGATATTTGGGGCTGACTTTGAACTGATGAGGGAACGGAATATCGGACCCGAATTATTGGTCTGTTTCTATTTAAAATTAACGGTTTGTCCCTAGTATCTTCCGAATCGGACATGAGAAACAGATCCTTATAAGATGGAGGCCGAGCTAACCTGAAATGATTTGCAACATGGGTTGTGAGCCGTCGTAATTAGTAATGGCTGCTACCAGGTCGGACAGGTCGGGTTGGGGACCATCGAACCTGATCGGGGATAAGCCGAGCAAGGCCAACTCGTGGTCTAGGGTGATGTCGTTATCGTCATCAGAGAGATCGTCGACTCTTCGAACAGCTGGGAGAACTCCCGGTTCGGCGAAAGGCCCGAGAGGCGGTGCTGCAACTTCAGCCTCCACTTCGTTAATACTGGGCTCAGACCCAGATACCACCTCGCCACCACTCTCCGAGGAGACCAGGTCCACTACAGGGATCGGTACAGGACTGGGTACTACGCCATTTAGAAATCGCTGGGAGACTCCGGAGTGATCAGACCCGTCATTCCTAGGCGCGGCAAGATCCATTCGAACCCTCGTCCCGACCAGGTAGAAACCCCAAAAAAGAAAATAAAGAAAACCAAAAAAAAAGAAAGGGAAATGGAAGAAAACTGGGTTTTAAACCCAGTTACTTACCAAATAGGAATGACGAAATCACTGGAGTAAAGAAGAACACAAATGAAGTCTCTGAGCGAAAAACTGCCAAAACCTAAGAATTACAATCTCAATTAAGGAACAAATTGTAAGGAAAATCTTAAGGAGTCAAAAGAAAAGGGAAGGAACAAATTGTCACCCGAGAGAAGTTGCTGGGGATAGGTTTGATGCAAGGGATGATGAAAAGGAAGAGGGCTTCAGATAGTCTGAAATCGAAAATAGGGCGAAAGCAAAGTAAAGACGAAGAGAAGAAAAAAGGGTGTATTTATAGGCTAAGGCAATGAAACGACACCACCCTTGGATCAAAGGAAGCAGCCACGTGTTAGCAGATGAGAGTAAGGGGTTTCAAATAACGAAGGATGACTCCTTGCATTCCTCAGGAAGGGCGGGAGACGATACTAGCCACAGGATAGACTAGGAAGCCACGCGGACGGAGATGATGAAGCACGTATGGAACATGCGCCGGCTTAGTCGAACCCCCCCTACATGTTGCACTTTCCCAAGAAAAGAGCAACACCCCAATTAAGGCTTACTCATGATTGTGAAGATCAAAAGAATCCAGACGGACAGCCCCTTGATATGGCCCTTACCGACTGCCGAATAAGTTCGCATAGTCGAACAAACTCAAACAAGCCGAACCACTACCCATAAAAGTAGGACACCAGATAAGTCGAACACGACGTGGCAAAGTTCTCGCCCCGAGCACGTCGCGGCAAGAACTTGGAGGGCAGATGTTGGGGGATAATTTTCCCCGAGCATCTTAGGAAATGATATAACGCAGTATCGACCAAAAACGACGTCGTACCCAATCAGTTTCTCGGGCCGACCAGAGGTGAAACCACGTCCTGCCACGAGAAGGAGCCGATCAAATAGAAAAGGAGAAGCTACGTCATGGCCAAGCTCCCTGAGGAAAAACCATCATGGTCGAGTTTCATACTCCTATTTGAGCAGGAACCCTAAACGAAAGACCAATAGAACCAAGAAATAGCCAACCAAAGGCATGATAGCATAAGTCTGACCAAGAAAGAGAGTAAAGAAAATGCGGACTCAGGAGAGGCCAACATCTGGCCCAATCACGTACCCGCGTCCATACAGGGGGGTAGGTGAGATTCCCTTTTATCTTTTCAGAGACACGTGGGTGTCAATCCTAACTTTTGGGGGACCACAAAACCACTATAAATAGCCCTGTAATCGCCTGAAAGAGGTAAGCCGCCACAAATCCTAAAAACCCTATTTATCCCTTTTTTGCCTTTTCTTCTCTCATCATTGTCCATTTGCTGTGAGATCACTATTTCATTAAATACTTCGTTGAATACACTACTAACCATCTTTCTGTGAAGGAGAATTGGCAGGTACCACACCGGTACCACCCATTACTAGTTGGTGAAAAGTTCAGGCATAACATTTTTCAAGATTGTACAGACCACACCTACATCAAATTTAGGTTTTGGCTTCTCTTGAGGAAGAACCACTCAAGGACACGTGGTGCACGTTGGTTCGCGGACTAAAATCCACAACAACAATATCCATTTACAATATGCAGCGGAGATTGTGGAGTATATGTTATCAAGTATTTGGAGTGTCTTCTTGCTGCCCAACCTGTTGACTCAGTTATTGATGAGAAGATGAAAATGTTCAGAGATAAATTATGTGTAGATTTATGGTATCATAATTTAGAACCCTGATTGATATATTCTCTTTAATTTAATGTGATTAATCAGCTGGTCAGAAAACTGTTTATCGCATGCATCTATAGTCGAATATATCATTATTCTTGAATAAACTCGATTAAATTTGATGCAAATCGATGCATTTCGATGAATTTCGATAAACTATTCGATGGAATTCGATAATAGAGTCCGTAGTCTGCAATAGAGTCTGTCCTGTCTGCGTATAAGATTCGATGCAATTCGACCTGATTTCGACGTCGTTTCGATGACAACACAAGTACATCGACCAGTGCGAACGCATAAGAATATACGTAATTCGATGTCAATCGATGTGATTTGATGCATATATTTCGATGCATCTTGATATATATTCGATGGAATTCGATATGATTTCGATAATAGTTAATTCCGTAGTACATCATTCATTACAATTCGACATGATTTTGATGTTGTTTCGATGATAACACAAGAACATTCATTGCAATTTGACATGATTTTGATGTTGTTTCGATGACAACACAAGCACATCGATCAGTTACGAAACCAAAAGAAATTTAACATTACAACCAATACAAAATCAAATAAAAATTCATCATATTATTAATATGGTTTCACTTAAACCTAATAGACTGATCAATTACTGACGAAAAATGATCATAGTAAACTTTATATCATTACAACAAATATAACATTATAGTAGTTCGATGTATATAGATTAACATTACAACCAATTTAACAACCAGCAAGCATTACAATAATCTACTAACACTACAATAAGCTTTAATAACTCTATATATAGATTATGGGATTCTTGCATGTTCGGGTAAAGTGACGTACACTCCACTTCTATTTCTTGCCGTTCACCATAAGATGGATAAACCCATGACACTGATTAAGATTCATCTCCATAAATTTCATACACACATGTTGTACACAGTGCACTCCACAAGCATGTGCCCATAAACAGCATATGCCTATGAAACTCAAGGAGACGCATCTAAATCTGTGTCATAAGTTCATCCATCTTATGGTTCATGACAAAAATCAGAAGTAGAGTGTACGTTACTTTGCCTGAATACGCAAGAATCCCATAATCTATATATAGAGTTATTAAAGCATATTGTAGTGTTAGTAGATTTTATTTTTATTTTTTTCAAACTCTTGACTGGCTTATTACACAGCCTTCGAGCTAGATGGTGCAGGCATCATTTGTTTATAACTTGCTCTGTTATGCCCTCGTGCTCCGCATCGATTGCACTGGTGTTGGATTTTGTTCTTTTCACATCTACAGTCTTCTCTTTGTTTTTTGGACGACCTGGCTTAGGCTTATATGGTGGAGGATCGACCCGTCGATGCTTAATGTCATCCGGTATAACCCAGTCATCTTCTTGTCCCAATGAATATATTATTTTAGCATATGAGTTCAATCATGCCTCCGTCGTATAAAACCTAGAACGTAAGGTGTAGGGATCTACGTTTCGCTCACGGGCAGCAGCCAATGCATGGGCACAAGGCAGATCAGTTAGGTCAAATTCTTTACACGTACATATTTTTGTCTGTAGATTAACTTCACCATCCCGTTCACCATCTTGTACATAAAACTTGAAACTGCTGAGTGGATGAACTATCATTGTTTTGGCTTCTTCAGACACCTTTGTCAAATAATTTTCTATGTCTGTTGCTAGTGGACCTTCACACTTCTCTGCCTTTCCCCTTCGTTCCCAGAACCAAGTTTGCAGAGTGAATCTGAAAAACTCTACTAAACTTGTAATAGGCCATTTTCGTGCATCCCTGGTTTTACTATTCATACTTTTAGCATAGTTACTTGTCATTACCGGATTCCAGGAAAGAACATCCGACTCCATTTCTCAACACCAATTTGTTCTAGATACTGTGCAATGGCGAGGTCCTTAACCTTTATCTTCTGAAAATGATGATTGAAATCAGTCATCCAGTAAGATTTTGCTGCCAAGAAATATTCTTCATGACAATGATCCGTTTTAAACTTAGCTATGATATTCATGCTAACATGATATATGCACGCTCCATGATGTGCTTCTGGGAATACCGCAGACAAGGCATTCGCAATACTTGCATGTGTATCAGATACGAAAACTGAATACTGAACATATCCTATGGTTCCTCGTAGCTTCAACATAAAATACATCCAAGAATCATTATTCTTTGAATCTAGAATAGCAATAGCCACTAGATAAAAACTGATTGTTGGTATCCAGAGCAATAGCACATAACATTGTCCCTCCAATCTTATTCTTAATGAAGGTCCCATCTACACAAAGCATTGGACGACATGTGCCTCTAAATCCTCAAATGCACACCCCTAAAGAGAAGAAAAAGTACTTAAAACGGCCTTGCATTATCAGTCTCCAAATGAGTAATTGTTCCTTCATTCTTCTTCTCCAACATATACAAATGTAGTTTTTTGTTGTTGTTGCTGCTTCTGTTTTTTAGTTTTTCAAATGTAGTTTTGTCTTTTATGAAGTTTCTGTTGTTATATGAGAAATTTGTCGTTTTATTTTGACATTTTTCTTTTGAGATCATGATTAATCTTAGTCTTGAATAGAATTGTCAAACATATCATGTGTCAGCATAACTCATTTAAGTTGGGCACAAATATATTTTTGTGCCGTATTAGGCATGATCCACTTCTTAGTCCTACCGTACTGTGCATGCCCAAAATTGAAAATCACTGGCCTAGCTCTACCCGTTGGCCTATGATCAGATGTGTTGTGTCGTGTCAAGTCGTGCCATGTCGTGTCAACGTATATGCTCGTGCTAAAACTGGCTTATTTTATTAGTAAATTTTGTTAATTTTAGTGTCATTTAATGATTGTTTCTCTTCTATATCATTCAAGTATAAATAAAAAAAATACTAACATAATAAATTAAATATAAAACCTTTTAACATTAAAGAAGAATAAAAAAAGAAAAACTTGGCACTTGTATAATGGAAAAGCAATTTATAAAATATATATATATGGGTACTAATCCGTAGATATTTTTTGTTTACCTATATATATGTATTATTTTGACCAATGAAAATTTATCATGCACATTTTCTATAGTAAAAAGTAAGAGAGAGAAATAGCATTAATGATACACGTCTTCTCATGTACTTCAGTATAATCGTTAGATTACTATTAAATGATTATTCAAAGGCTAAAAAAAAATAACTACACATAGGTTAAAAAAAAATACCTATTATATTGACAACCTATATGTATAATATGCCATGCTCGTGTTTACGATGTGCCAATAAGCTGTGTCATGTCATGTTTATAAGCATGTTGTGCCGTATTTAGCTTGTTGTATGAACTTAAAATCAAGACCAAAATGATATTTGAGTTATTTTTTCGAGACTAAAAGTAAAAACAGGATTAACCTTTCGTTTAGTTTGTTCCTTTCCCTATTGATTTTGTTTTTTTAATTGTACAAGTGACAGGCAGGTAGGTGGCAGCTTTGCTTTGTAAAAAAAAAAAAGAAAAAAGAAAAAAGAAAAAAGAAAAGACTGATATTTATGGCGGGATTACTCTGCATCAATTGAGGTGCGGTTGGACACTGCCCGACACTGGGTTTAAGCACGGCGGGGCAGGGGTGGGAAAAAACCGCACGCTGTGTTTTCAAAATTGTGCATTAGTGAATGAACTTATATGCATTAATGACTAAAAATCGTTAAATACACAGTTAAAATTTCCTTCAGAGTAAAAAAGTCATCCTTCAACAACATATGAATACTTCTAGGCGACGAAGCATTCAATCCAATGAATTCGTTGAACTTAAACTTATCGACCTTCAACAACTGTCATGGTGGCTTCATTGGAGGAGTATTTAGCATCATTTTGAAGCCGAAACTCGCCTTCAGGCGTCGCCGACCTCTGAAAAGTAAAAAGAGGCTCTTTGGGTTGGGGACGATCTGTTTCATTGTTTAGCATGAAAACTACTTCGGGCATGTTTGGCCTGTCCATGGCCTGGTCCTGTATGCAAAGAAGCCCAACATGTATGCATCTCATCGCTTCCGTCGAAGAATTCGAGCCCTCCAATTCTCCGTCCACCATGTCTGGTCCGCTGCCTTCACTCCATAGATGCCATGCCTGATATACACAAGCACATATGTTTCAGATACTCGGTGAGGTTGAGTTTCAAACATATGCATTGAGAGAGGGAAACGATATATGATCAACTTACATATGCAATGAGGCTAAGGTGTTGGTCATAGTAATGGAAGCTGGTGTTCTTCCTACCACTAACTATCTCTAATATCAGGACACCAAAGCTAAAGACGTCCGACTTCTCAGAAAAAATTCCACCCATTGCGTACTCTGGAGACATATAACCTCTGTACTTGATCGAAACAACAAACGATGATTAGTTCTTGATTTAGTTTTTTCATTTCGTTTCTATTAATAGGGTATCGTACTACTGAATATGTTGGAACAGAAAAAGTAACTAACTTACAGTGTTCCGACGATCCTACCAGTATTTGCAAGGTCTAATGTCCCTTGAAAAATGCGTGCCAATCCGAAGTCTGATATTTTGGGGTTCATCTTTTCATCCAAAAGAATGTTGCTAACTTTCAAATCTCGATGTATTATCCTTAAACAGGAATCTCGATGAAGATATACAAGACCTTTGGCAACTCCCTTTATAACGTTGAAGCGGGTCGCCCAATTAAACTGTGCTTTTTTTCTTGAATCTAACACATGCACCAAGTGAAAATTAATAGCTCTACTCAGCTCAGAAACATAGGTTAAATTGTTTAAGCTACAAAAGTAATTGGCAATGACCAGAAAAAACATAGACTGGAGAATAGTAGATTGAATTTAGAAGAAAATAAAAAACTAAATTGTAAACTAATTCAAAATTGAGAGATATCATATGTCAGAGCTCTCCTGTCTGAATTAATTCAATCGAATTAAACAGATCATCAATTTAAGGAAAAGGGAGATAAAGAAAGGTTATTGAGAGAAGTTGCTTAGAAAAACCAACCAAAGATAAAATTGTCCAAGCTCTTGTTATGCATGAACTCATATATCAGCAATTTCTCTTCCCTCTCAACGCAGCAACCGATGAGTTTAACGAGATTTCTATGGTTGAGTTTGGAGATCAGTACCATCTCATTCTTAAACTCTTCCATGCCTTGTCCTGAGCTACTAGATAGTCTTTTAACTGCTACTTCTGTCCCATCTTGAAGTCTTCCCTGCAAAATGTGTCATCGATTTTATCAGTGTTACGCCTTTAAGTTGTTCTGCTGTATTAGTAAAAATTTTACACCAACCTTGTAGACAGGACCAAATCCTCCTTGGCCAAGTTTATTTTCTGTGCTAAAGTGACCCGTAGCAACTAAAATGCCACTGAAGTCAAAAAAAGGAAGTTCAGACGTATCTTGCTGTACTCGAAATTGAGGAGTGTCTCTTGAAATATCACTTGTCTGGATGAAATGAGACTTCTCTGTGGTCTCTTTGTTGTTCCCTGCTAAGTGTAAAAAATCAGAGTTAATTTGATGCAAACCAATAAAAGAGAGTGCAAAAGCATATAACTCTAACTACAACTCTGCAAGTTCAATCTGGTCATCAAAGCCTCCATGGGCTGCGCTGTTCCAAACATAAAAACACTACAGAGTCTCATGCGGCTAATTATTTACTTACTCTTTTGGTTAGCTCTCCACCTATGCAAACCAATTAGCAGTATGGCACCTAAGGTTGCAACGGAAGAAATAGTTGCAACGCTGATAATGATCTTCTTGCTTTTCCGTCCTTCCACTGAACAATTTGACAAATACTTTATTACGAATCATATATGAGGAAGAGAATGAAACAGTTCAAGTTTCTGAATTTTATAAGAGCAGCATTTTTTTTCAGTCTCTCACCTAATTCCGAGTGCGCAAGGCGAATAAAGAGATCTTCTCCACCAATTGGAAACTCCTCAATGTCAAGAAGGCCATCCGACCAAACCAAACAACCTATTCCTTGTACGTATGAATAAGCGAGGCAGGAACAATTTTGCAGGCACCATGAGCCGCAAGTACCGATATCAAACGGGGTGGGCACATATTCATAAAAATCTGGAAGTTTCATGTTACTAATCTTCTGAAACCCATCTTGGTTTCCTCCCTGTGAACTCGAGCTACTATCGCTTTTCTCGCAAGGTAATATGGTTTTTCTAAGGCACCCTTGCGTCCAATTTCCTTTGCTCCACTCTTGATCTGATTTTGGTATGAACCCTTTTAAACACCTACAAATTGGAGAATCAGATGCCTTGCATACCCCAAAACGTCCACAGACGCCATAAAAACCACATGGATATCTTGGTGACTCCCACCGGGTGTACCAATCACTGCTTTTGTCTTTCGACGAATATTTTAGAACACCTTCAGATGATATAAACACTTTTAAGGCAGTGGAGCTGTTGTAAGTGTGAAAATAGAGATTTGTTGTTCCCTCATTCGCATCTTCTACCAGATCAAATGGGCTCTGATACGATTCATCCATTTGCGCAATACCTAAGAACTTCAATCCATCCCAGGGTCCAGATCTCCAGTGTGGCCTTGATCCATTCAAAACGAAAAATTGCCGTGGCCTCAATTTTGATGAAAATTGAACAACGAAATCTCCAACTGATGGATCAGTGTCACTCTTCCAAGAAGTCAGGACATCGTTCTGTCCTGTTTTGGGATTGAAACCAAATACTGAGCCGGGTATGAATGTGTCTCCAAGATGATCAAAACTCTGCCATAACTTTTCTCCCGATTTACCGTCTTTGACAATCAAGTTACCGGTATCTAAGAGTGTTGCAACTGAACTATTTGATGGAACATTGATACTGGTTGACCAAACAGAGCTGTGGTTTCCATCCACAAGCTCCAGGTTTCCATTGCTGCTAATTTTTAGACTCGCCGCGGAGTCTGTAGCTCTAAGCGGATTTTCTCTGTTGGCCACCCATATAACTGTTCGAGGAGAAATATCCTTATACCACATACCAACATACAGATGATCTCCGGAATTGTTTAAACTGAAGAAGCCGAACTCAAAAATTTGGCCAGGGGAGATGAGAGTTTGCCCTTGAGATAATGCCTGGGATGAAGTTATGTTATGGATTGCAAAGCAATACTGGGATGAAAACAAGCAAGTTATTAGAAATATAGGAACGAGTGACAGATTGCAATCTCTTTCTTCTTTGTCCATTTGCTTACTAAGAATGAAAATATTAGTATACAATTACATATGGGATAAAAATAGAATGATCAAGTATAAAACAGTTTTTTTCCTCTGCAAAATAAAAGAGTTAGTAAAGTAAGAACTCTTGAACTAAAAATGAAATGTCAAATTTTAATAAGATTGGACAAATAACCAAGGGTCTCTTAGTTTCAATGCTGTCAATTCCATCAAGCAATAGATCTATGAAGTCAGAAATTTTGGTGGCCCTTCTTATTCTGCATGCTTTCAAATATAACTGGCAAGCAAGTTGCCAATTCTGAAGATAGTGTTGGAACCATCTGAAACTTGTCGTTGATTTCTAGCTAATTGTATTAAGTAAATATGACGTATGCAGAGATGCGTTAATATCAGCTTACTTCTGCTTGTTTTCTCTCCAAGAAAATTAAGATGTTCAATATAGGAACTAGCATAGGACTCGCAATGTATAACCGGTAAGCCACTAAGCCTGTGTTCATTTGGGAATTTACATGAATAAGAAAACTAGATTTATAATGTGTAAATGTTTTGTTATGTACAGGACTATTATTTTTGTAGCAGTCTCGTGAGTTGGTAGTGTGTTTACGTCTTCTTAAGAGGCCTATATTTGTGAAGTCATTGTTTTAATAGATTTAGATCCATTTTTTATTTATGATGTTGTTTTGTCTATAAGATATTTCTAATTTGAGTGGGATTCACAGTGATAAACACTTAATTGATTTCCTTTATACAGTAAAGGACAACATTCTAAGTTGTGTCCAGTAGATGCAAACAATATTGGGCGTGTCTTCTCTGTTATTTGTATTGTTTCGTTTTATTTTATTTATTTATTTTTTACCAGATTTATTGATTGTGTGCGAGCGTGATTCCACAACATGTTTCACGAATTAGTCTTGAATCAGTAGAAATATGCTTATAAGCTTTTATGATGAAAATTTTGTGGTGGTTATGTATGGTTTTGGGTGTTATTAAAAGCTTTGACTAAAAATATTGATGTGACGGTTGTCACAGGCAATCTTTGGTGTGGCTTTTCACACCATCAAAAGTTTCAAACCCTTGACCATTAGACGCACATGTATACAAGACGTTGAGTTTTGAGAGTCTCAGACCGAAAAGAACAATCACTATTACTAGTTGTAGAGGACGCCAAATTGGACTCAGAATTATCTCCAAAAGAATATTCTTCATTGCTTAAATTTGATTCGAGATAAATACTTGATAGCTCTCCGATATATGTTGATAACGAGCCATCAATATGCTATCTCGTGGCATACATATTGAAGTAGAAGTTCACACCATTGATTAAAGTAGTCACATCTATAAACTTATCCACAGGGAACCAAAAATTCCAAGCTAGCTAGCAATATTGTTCCTTATCCACAGGGAATTAAAAATTCCAAGCTAGCTAGCAACATTGTTCCTTAATTCAAAAAATGGAATATTACATTATTTCTTGCTCCGCATGGGAGAATTTTTTTCCTTTTCCTTATTTTTTTTTTCATCGCTCCGCAGGGCGTGATCTTGTACACATGGAAGCCCGACATGTATGCATTACTTCAGACCAAGAATATGAGTTAGCCAATGCATTATCAACCAAGTCTAATGCTCTATTTTCACTCCACAATTGCCATGCCTAAATAGATTGCTCGCACGTCAAGATCGATGTATTTCAAGAGGACCAAAATATCAAAGTTAACAGTGTTAGACTTAGTATGATCTAACGATGCATTGAAACAAATAGTATATAAGATTAAATGCAGAAATAAGCTTAAGGATTGATAGTTACCTCCGGCCATTAATACTCTGTATTGGATAGTAATTATGTTTCAGAGTATTAACTCTTCTTCTGTGATAGTGTATATTGTTTAGAGAAAACTGAGACTCTCAGGCTTAGGGACCAATACGATTCTCTTCGGTATTTACAAACATTCCCATCAAAATGTCTTTGCAAGTTGAGTTAATAGGTAGTGACTCACGAGGCCATTATCAATTAAAGACAGAAGATAATTGACAATTAATTAGGTATAATGGAGCACTAAAGCATATAATGGACCATTATCAAATAGGGACAAATAATACCTAACATTCTCCCACTTGGCCCATATATTTTTCCATAAAATATCATCAATTATCCCTTTTAAGAAACAAAATACTTGAATCATGGTGATAGGTTCTCTAATAATTGAGTATTATTGTCCATGTATTACAATGTATTATGCTCTATAAACATTAGCCCACATTATCTTAATGAATGTAATGAATAAACCCTATATTTATTCTTGGTTGAATCATTAATAATATTTCTCAATTCCAATAAATGTATACACAAAAGAATATTAAATCTGAGAAAATATCACATAATAGAGTTTCTAATTACATTTGTTGTTACAATGAAAATCACATAAAGGAACCAAGTCTCATTCATTCTATATGATCCTTAAATTTTAATGGTGGGATGCCTTTAGTCAAAGGATTAGTAATCATCAATTTAGTGCTAAAGTGTCCAATAACCAATTATCTTTAATATATTTCTTTATGACTAAATACTTGATGTCAACGTGTTTGCTTCGACTACCACTTTTGTTGTTTTTAGCCATAAATATTGCTATTGAATTGTCATAGTATATCTTTAACGACCTAGAAATTGAATCTACAATTGTAAGCCCATAAATGAATCTCTTCATCTATACACATTATGATGTAGCCTCAAAGCAAGATACGAACTTAGCTTCCGTAGTGGAAGTAGCAGTCAAAGTCTGTTTTGCACTCCTTCGAGATATAGCTCCACTAGCAAACATAAAACTGTATCCAGAAGTTGATTTTCATTAATCAACATTGCTAGCGAAATCTGAATCAGAGTAGCCAATTACCTCTAGATTATCAATTCGTCTATATATAAGCATGTAATCCTTCGTTCCTTGAAAATATCTCATCACTTTCTTTGCAGCTTTCCAGCGGTTGATACCTGGATTAGGCTAATATCTTCCGAACATCCCACTAGCATATGCAATGTCAGGTCTTGTGCAAATCTAAGCATACATAAGGCTTCCAATAGCAAAAGTATATGGAATATTTTGCATTTGTTCCCTTTCAAGATCATTTTTTGGGTACTGGTTCAAACTGAACTTGTCACTCTTCGTAATGGGAGCTATGCTTAGTAAATAATCTTTCACCTGAAATCTCTCTAAAACGTTATTGATATAGATCTCTTGAGACAAAACTAAAATACATCAAAATCTATCTCTATGTATCTTAATCCTAATGACATAAGATGCATTACCCATATCCTTCATGTCAAAATTTTTAGAGAGAAATTGTTTTTCATATAGCAAACCCTTATCATTAGTTGCAAGTAAAATGTCGTCCACGTATAGAATAAGGAAACAAATTTTACTCCCACTGACCTTCTGTGTAACATCCCCTGATTTCACATACATACGTAAGGATATTTGTGTAAATATTTAGCAAAATCGGAAGATGTTACTCGACTTAGAACGGATAAAATATGGAAAAATTAAAACTTTTTAAATTTTATAGAAACAAAAGAAAGGCTCTACTCATAATTACACATAGTATAATGTATACGTATATATATACCTAAAAAGTGGGCCTCTCATACAAATATACATAATATTCATACACTCAAAATGGGTACAAAATCCTCAAACATAAAACCACAGCGTCAAAATGCTCATATACACAAGCCACAGTCCAAAAGTCAGTGCTCCTCCTCCAAACTCAAACATCAGCAATACCCTCTGCAATGTAAGAATATTTGTGAGTATGAAACTCAATAAGTAACATATATAGATGCAGAGTACATATAATATGAAATAGATAATCATATGGTTGGGGTCCCTGTGTATATTGTATTGTCTGACAAGACCGTGAATTACATACTGAGCCACTCAGAGAACGTAAAACATATCATGAGCTATATGGAGGTCTTGAGCCCCAGAAAATCCCCTCTGTATATAGCAGAGGTCCACTCCATACTGCCGTCAGAGTATTTCCGAAGGAACCATAGTGTCTCCGAAAGGACCAGAATATTTCCGAAAGAACCAAAGTGTCCCAGAAGGAACCATATCACATATTTGGGTGCTGGTCTGCCACACCCTATTCACCAATACTCATCAGGCAATATAAATACACTACGTGTTCGTAACTCGTACAAAGCTAAATAACAGATACATATGTACACATATTCATAGATTCCACAGATTCATAGAGATAAAGAATTTCTTACATTGCAAGTGTGATATTACTTACCTCGATTCCAAGTTTTTACGTATTTTTTTATGAAACGCTCTTTGCTCTTGGTACATTTGACATGCCCTATTATTTTCAAATGATTTTATTATAAATATGATACTGTAAAAATTTGCTTTAGACATTGCTTAAAAATGACTACTTTCTAATTTGTTTGTAAGTAAGAGAGTACAAAACCGTAAGCAATTAATCACATAATATGAATTCAATTTCCCAACTGAAACTACGAAGAAAAATTAACCTATGAAAAGAAGTGGATTTTATCAACAATTTTATGTAATCATCATACAATTAATAGACACAAAAGATATTCGTAAAAATTTACCCTAGTATATGAACACTAAATAATTAAAGTAATTAACTTCTCTTGATACAAAATACCAGTCAAAGTTTATAAGATTTAGGAAATTAAGTACCTATTTATTGCATCTATAGAAATAAGAGATGTCTACTATAAAAGTTAGAATTCTAACTTAATAAAATCAATCTGTCCTAATAAATATTTGCCCAACACCTTGAAAATTATACATAGTCGACTTAATAAATCGTAATAGTAAGTAATACTTCCATAAAGAAGTGCATCCACCATATTTTAAAAAATAACAAAGTCCCAAGTATTGTTACAACTAAAAGTAATATATAATATATCGACAAACACAGATTAATGATAAAAAAAAAATAGACAAGACTATACCAAGCATAAAAATTACAGCAATATACTAATTTCCTAGAATTAATTTTCTCCTCCAGGTTTTAGAGAAATGACTAAATACTAACGTATACAAGGAAGCAATCAAGATAGACAAAAACCAAAGTACTTACAAAAGTCTAACCAACCTGATCACATATACAATTTTCAAAAAAATTATATCGAAGTATCAATAAGGAATAAACAATTCATTAAGTTAATTAGTATAACTTAAATTATTTCTTGACTCAACCATGTAAATCTATAACTATACCGCATCTACTAGTCAAAGGAACATATATAAAGATGTAGTTTTTCCACAAATTAAGTAATTATTCTCCCTGTGGAGTTTCAAAACCAAGACACATGCAGTTTGATGATATATGGAAAGTTTCCAACAATAATACGATAAGAGACATAACTTCAAATTCCTTGAAGACAAGGAACCATATTAATGAGTCGTTTAAAAGGCATTTAGAGGTGAAAGATATTGATTGTTAAAACTAGGAAAGAAAGTAATTTAATGGTAGAGTCTTATAAGACAAGCTACTTCTTTTGAGTATATAAACATATATCGGGAAGTCTCAAGAAGCTTGCCAACTTGATTTAGTTGGCACTATTTTTAATTATTTATTTATTCTTTCATTTTTTTTAAGAATAATATATAAGTACACATATTTAAAATTATAGGTAACAACAATGTCAAGAAAAAAATATTTAGACATATACATACAAATAGATTTCTAGAACATTTTCTAATTAAAACATTCATATCCCATGTAAAAAGATAATGATTATAAATCAAAATCACCTTAAGAGGATATTCAAAGAAATAAAATAACACTAATAATTAACCAAAATGTAAATGTGTAATACTTTATTAATTAGTTTAAGACACATCAAAACTTATACCAAAGAGCATTTTCGAAGTATTTCACTGCAAAATATATTAAAACATAATAGAAATTAATAATCATAATAATTTAAAATCAGAACTTAAAATAGTATGTAGACATGACAACAATAAAACTAAATACTATGTAATCATATTATTATTGACATTTTAATTATGTGAGGGATTGGGTGTCATTAAGAAATTCGAGATATCACATTCTAGTACATACATTGATCCATAATGTTTTCTACAAATTCAAATGAAGAGATAACGTCATCAAATTTTAAATACCACTATCAGAATGCTTATTTCAATCCATATATGAATTTCTTAAGCTCGCACACAAAATGCTCACCATTACTAGAGAAACTCCTTCTGGTCCCTCTAGTTCTCCATTGAGGAAACTAGTTTTTACATCCATTTGTGATAGTTCTAAGTCAAAATATGCAACTAATTCCATTATAATACTAAAATAATCTTTCTTTAATACAGGAGAAAAGGTCTCCTTGCAGTCGATTTCTTCCTTTTGAGTGAATCTTTTAGGAAAGAGTCTTGCTTTATATCTCTCAATATCGTCTGATGAGCCTATCTTTGTTTTAAAGACCCATTTACTTTCAATGGCTTATGCACCATTAGGCAACTCTGCAAGATCCCAGACTCTGTTAGATGCCATAGAATTCATTTCTTCTTTCATGGCATTGCACCATAAATTCGATTCTTTGCAATTCATGACTTGTGAAAACATTTCAGAATCATTTTCGACTCTAATGTCGTAGTCTGATTCTTATAGATACACAACATAATCACTAGAAATTATTGATTTTCTTATTTTAGTAGACTTTTTTAATATTGTACCAACATTTGGAGCTGCTAAGTATACTCCGCACTATGTCTATTAATGTTCAATTCCTTCTTTCTGCAACACCATTCTGATTTAGGGAATCAAGCATAGTGTATTGGGGAACTATCCCATACTCTCGAAGAAAATATGCAAATGGACCAGTTGCTTGTCCATTCTCAGTATATCTACCATAGTATTCTCTACCTCTGTCTATTCTCTTGATCTTAATTTGCTTTCCACATTGTTTCTCTACTTCATCCTGAAAAACCTTAAAGGTATCTAGTGCTTTATTTTTTTTATGAAGCAAATAGAGATACATATATCATGAGTAATCATCTATGAAAGAAATGAAGTATTTCGGACCATACAAGTCCATGTCTGGCTACCAATATCTGAATGTATAATCTCTAATATGTCAATGCTCCTCTTGGTACCTTTCTTTGACTTGCTGATCTGCTTTCCCTTAATGCAGTCCACACAAATGTTTTTTAAATCAGTAAAATCCAAGGTAAGTACTCCATTTTTACGAATCTCTTAATTCTTTCTATGGATAGATATCTCAATCTTTGGTGCTATAATATAGAGGAATCTTTATTCGTGACATATCGTTTAACACTAGTGTGAACATGCATGGTATTATAAGTAGTATTATTTTGTAAATCAATTGAAAAAGGATCATCAGACAATGTACTATTTCCAACAAAATTATTACTATAAAACAAACTAAAAGATGTTTCAGAAAATTTAAACGAATATCCATAGGGTACAAGCCTTGATATTGAAATTAAATTCCTGGAAAGACTAGAAATATAAAAAGTCTTTTCCAAATTTAAAATAAAACCACTATTTAAAACTAAACTGCATGTCCCAATACCCTTCATATATGAACGCATCTTATTTACAGAGTAGATGTATTGTTCACTTCCCAATGGCTTCCTTAAGTTTCGCATACCCTACAAGGTATTCAAAATATAGATTATAGAACCAGAATCAATCCACCATGTATTACAATTAACATCAACTATATTAGATTCATAACAAACAAATAAGATTGAAATACCTTTCTTCTCAAGCCATTTCTTAAATTTGGTGCAATCCTTTTTCATGTGTCCCTTCTTTTTGCAGAAGAAGTACTTTGATTCTTTCTTAATATCAGCTTGAGATGGTATTTTATTTTTTTCCTTCTTTTTGGCTTATTTCTGATTCTTTCCTTGTGTTTCCATTAACGTAGTTTTACCTAATTCTATTAACAATCTCCCTTCTTCTTGAAAACATATGGTCATGAGTATATTAATTGAGCATTTATCCTTAAATGTATTATAGGATATTTTAAAGGGTCCATATTACTGTGGAAGGGTGTTTAAGATAAAGTGCACAAGGAAAAACTCAAACATCTCAATATCAAGGGTCTTTAATTGAGCCGCAATGTCTCTCATTTGCATGATGTGCTCACACACACTTTTCACACTAGTAAGCTTTAAAGATATAAATTTCATAATCAGGGTGTTGGCAAGTGATTTATCTGAAGTCTCAAATTGCTCGTCGATAGACTTTAATAATTCCTTAACATTGTCATGCTGATCGGCAGAACTATGAATACCAGCAGAGATTTTGGTCTTTATGAATATTGTACTAAGGCGATTAGATCGCTCCTATTGTTCATAAAGAGCCTTTTGAGCTGTAGTATTGGATTCAATAATCGTTGGTTTGTCTTTTCTTATAGCATAATCAATATCTATAAATCCGAAGTGAAGAAAAACTTTCTCCTTCCAAACTTTATAGTTATTACTTTTTAACTCGGGAACATCATATCAAATATCAGAAAAATTTGAAGGTTGCATGACTGCATAAAAATTAAAGATACATGCTTATTTTTCAATTTGAGACTAACAAACATATAATTTATTTTACCAATATAAATCATGTTTTTGAAAATTATGAATCTAGTGATATAAAACTTGCATATGGGCTAATGTTTTAATTCAAGCAGATTTAATTAAATCTTTATGATAAAACTATCAAATTATGTTCCTTTTCCTAATTCTTGTGTGTAAATTAGGAAATATAATTTGATATTCTATCCTAATTTATCATATAAATATAATAAAAATTCATGCGGGATAAAATTTATTATATTAAGTATGATTAATCACAATTAATGTCATTATTTTTATATGTGATCCTAAACGACTCATTATATAATTTTGTATAATTAAAAATGATGTAGCTATTCTCTAATTAGTTAAAATTATATGGATCACTGTGACATTTAATTTATCTTATAATGTGTTCATAAAAATTGCATATAACAATAGGCAATATTTACTAAATATGACAATATTTAATTTTATGAACAAAAATTATAAGACAAAAATTGCATGTAAATCACGAAATTATACATACAAAATAATCGTAATTTAAGCACATAAATATCCAAAATGAAATTTCATAAATATGCTAAACTTATAAAATTTCACAAAAGCCAAGATCATGAAATTAAATTTTACAAATTAATATTCATAAAATCCCAAATATATGAATATTATCATAAAGAACTGAAATTAATGAAATTAACACAAAAGGTAAAAATTATGAAAGCTTCATATAAATACCCGTATATTAATTTCTGGAAAAAAGTCAGGAAAATATATATTTTTTTTAACTGATGCCAGAAAAATGACATGTCATTTTCCAAAAAAGACGCTGAAAGTTTCTGAACAATGACATGTCGTTTTAACCAAATATTGGCTAAAAACCACTTTCAAACGACATGTTTTTTTATTTCCAAAACAAACAACGCGTCGTGTTTCTTATACGACGATAATTTCTATCAAGAAAATGATATGTCATTTTTTGCACTTAATAAACGATATGTCGTTTTTCCAAACGACATACGACAATTATCTGCATTGAATGACATGTCGTTTTTTAGGCTATGAAGCGAAAATGACATGTCGTTTTTTATTGTCTTCAACCTTGAGATGGGTCGTTTCGACCTAATTTCGACTCGCGCAGCTTCGACCCGACTTGTTTTTAGCCCTTCAGACACCAAATTTAACATTTAAAATAATCAAAATGTTAGAAAAATAATTTCTTAATTATTTCTAATCTCATTTTTCATTAAACAATTTCTAAATATCAAACTTTGATTTTGAAAATTGATTTCGGGTATTTGATAACATTTTTTCAGATTATGAAACTCATCAAAGCAGAGTCTAAAATGGCTTTGATACCAACTGTTAGACTTAATATGATCTAATTATGTATTAAAACAATTTGTATAGAAGATCAAATGCAGAAATAAGCTTAAGCATTGATAGTTACCTTTGATCATTGATGCTCTGTATTGGATAGTAACCATGTTTTTGAGTATTAACTCTTCTAAGTCTTATAGAATCTCTTAGTAATGGTTTATGTTGTTTAGAGAAATTTCTTCGGTATTTATAAAAGTTGAGTTAATGAGCAGTAACTCATGATGCCATTATCAATTAAAGATAGAAGATAGTTGACAATTAATAGGTATAATGGAGCACTAAAGCATATAATAGACCATTATCAGATAGGGACAAATAATATCTAACAAACAAAAAAATTGTAAGATGAATTCACATAAGCAATAAGGCGTTGTTGATCACATAATGAGGAAAGTTGTTATTCTTCTTACCGCTCAGTATCTCTAGCACTAAGACACCAAAGCCAAAGACATCTGATTTCTCGGAAAAAATCCCATTCATTGCATAGCCTCTTCAATGAAACAGGAAAATATATTATTATATAACTTAGTGTTGAAGAAAATTTAACAAAAACAAAAACCATGACTTTTAACCTTTTGGCCATAAAAAAAATTCCATACATTTTTATTAATTCAATAAAACTTTTTATTTGTAATTTTTGTTAAATCTCATTGGATTCACAAATTTGGTTGATGTTGGAGTTTAAAATTGTTAAAAAAGAACTTTTTAACTAAAATTAGATAACATAAATCAGAAAAAAAAAAGAATTTTTGTATATTTGAAGTATGTCATATTAGATTCTTCAGGATTTACAATCATTTATTGGTATTCTAGATGCTTGCCTTTTTGGTTATTTGTATAAGGGATACATAGTTTTATTTTTATATTTGTACTTTGACTATGTGTTTAGTTTATCCTTTGCATTTTGATTATTATCAACATTAACCTTCAAATTTAAAACTTATAAAAAATTACACCCTTTCTAAGTCAGACCTCAATTTTGATCATTAGGTTGACTGATGTGCTCATATTTATAAAATATTTACGTATCGTTTCTAACTTAATTTTGTACTTAACTATTATTTTTCTAGCAGCTTTCATCTAAATTTATGTTATTTTGTTAAATTGAGCATGTTACGAGTTAATCATAGAAAAGTGGCGTTTTACTAAAAAGTTAGATAAAGAAGATAAAAGGAGAAGCTTGAATAATATGACCAACTCATAGTTTTAAATGAGGGAAAAGTTCATAAATACCTATTTTTAAAATTATATTTCTATAAATACCCCATTTTTTTATTTTTATTTCATAAATACTCATTTTTATACATTTTTTAGAGAAATGTAAACCACCACTGTTTTACACATAAAATATATACCACTGTATATATTTCATGCATTAAATGTATACCGTGGTCTATATTTCATGAATAAAAATTACATTAAAAATTAGCACACATTTTAAAATGTATACTATCCATATTTTACACATAAAATGTGTACCTCATGGATAAAATTTACATTATAAATGTGGACTGCTCATATTTTGTATATGAAATGTGGACCATAAAAATGGATATTTTTGAAAGAAAAATTAAAAATGAGTATTTATGAAATAAGTTTTAAAAAACCGGTATTAGGCATAAATTTCTCTTTAAATGAGTCCAATTGTTTGACATAGAATGGGCCATGCTTCATAAGGCCCAATGTATTAATGCTAAACAATTGAGTTCTTGAAAGCCCGAGCTAAGCTTACACGTGATCTGCAAAATAGAAGGTATTTTGTGCTCATCATTACGTGAAGAAATATAAAGATAAGAGTAATAACGGATAAGGATTTGTGGAGTAGTATTGAACTCTTTATGCAAGTCAAAACACATAAAAGGGTAACGACAGATTAGAAAAGTGGAGTAACATAAGGCATTTTCTTGAAAAGACGGGTCAGCGGTTAGTGAGAGACTGAGAGCACAGGGAGAGAAATTAGCGGCTAGAATAGTGAGAACAGAGACTTCGGAAGAAAGAGAAAAAGCTACAACAAAGATATTTTTAGAGCAGCTTTTCTTCTTCCTTCGATTTTCTGTTTGATTACTATGTCTATATTTTTCTCTAATTTAGTTATGAACTAAATTTTACTTTCCAGAGCTACGATGTAGCCTAACTATCACTACTAAAAATATCTGCTATTACAGTGCGTGTACAGACGCACCGTGATAACAGAGTAACTATCACGGCTGTTATCACGGCGCTTATTAAGCGCCGTGATAAATGGAACCAATAAGGCGCCTAAATGGCGCCGTTGTATTTAACTTTTGGGCGCCGTGATATCCTTTTCTCGGCGCCTATATGGTGCCGAGCTAGGGGCCCAATATAAAGGGCCCCAAAACGAGCCCAACATACCCAAGTCGTGCTCTTTTCACTTCCAACCCAGCAGACCCTTTCCTCTTCACTTCCAACCGCGGCCAAGCCTCCTCTTTCCCCCATTTTCACCATTTTTTCCGGCAAACAAGGTATATTTACGCTTTTAAACTCATTTTTGTCACTAAAGTTAGATTACCCATTGTGTTAACCATGATTTTGACCAATTATTTTGTAGAAATTTCATGTTTTAGGTTATATTTGAAAGAGTTTATATTTAGAACCCTAATTTATCAAATGTGAATATCTTGAGCATGCATTAATAATCTTTACTCTTTTAAGTATTAGTTAGACTATTTATTTACTAGAAATCATATTTTTGGGTATGTTTTGCTATTTAAGTGCAAATTAATCCGAATTTGTTATTATTTTGTTGCTATTTTTTTTATTTATTTTAGGTGAAATGTGAGTTGATTTAGTTGTAAAAAGTTTCAAATTGTAGGTGTGTTATATGAATTTATACCAATTTCATGTTTATTTACTAGAAATCATATATTAGGTTATGTTTTTTAATTTTCATCCTTAGTGTCAATTAATCCAAATTTATGCAATTTTAATTGAATATTGTGTAGTTTTTTAGAAATTTACATATTCAACGTTTTTAATTGTTATAGGTGAAGTCATGTGGAGTTGATCATTAGTTACAAAATTTTAAAATTGAGGTAGGCTCTCTCAATTTCTACAAATTTTATGTTAGATACTTTGAAAGGTTAACTTGAGATCTTAGATTCTAAAATTTTTTATTTGTTGGATATACATTGTTATTATAGAATTCTATTTAATTTTTTATTTGTTAAACTTCTTATTTTGCATATATACTTATTTCAAATATATGATTTTTCAATTTTAAAGTGTTGTGGATTATAGATATTGAATTTTATTTATCATTTTAATTTGTGTATAGGT
>JXTC01000142.1:666452-690524 GCA_002914845.1 Trema orientale | reverse complement strand
TTTATTAGAATATATATTTGGTATTAACATTATTTCTTTTACATTGTAGGAAACATTTGTATTGGACTACAAAGCAAAAACAGAAACTTTAAAAAATTGTGAGAAAATATGGAGAGATTTTAAGTCTAGGATCACAACTGAACTGATTTATGAGTATAGACATACTTGTCCAGAGTTATTAGAGCACCTTCCAGCATCATATGCACCATGGATTGAACCTAAAGTTTGGGATGAATTTGTTAAGAAAAGACTAAGTGCAGAATGGGAGGAAGCTAGGAAAGTACAACAGAAAAGAGCAACACAAAACAAATATCCACATCGTATGTCTCGCTTGGGTTATGCTGGATTAGAATCTAAGATTGAAAAAGAGGAGGGCCAATGTGGTATTGATAGATCCGAGCTATGGAGTAGAGGGCGTGTTCCTAAAAAAGGAGGCCATACTGAGGAAATCAAAGTGATAGTTGATAGGATTGTAAGTTGCTTATTACAACATATTGATTATATTATTTTGTAATTTTATTAAAAGTATAGCATAGTCTAATGTTCAAATTCTATACATATTTTGTAGGAAGATTATACTCAACAGTTCCAGGAGGAAAAATTCGAAATAGACGGTTCTAATGATATCTTAACAATGGCTTTAGGCAGTCCTGAATATTCTGGATGTGTACGGGGAGTGGGATTTCACGTTAGCCATAGATAATATTTTCATCAACCTGCTCCAACAAAGAAGCAATACCCATTTGATTTGAAACAATGGCAAGATGAATAAACAAGCAAGATGCAACAAATGGTAAAGAATAAGAAGAACAGTTCAAAGCAGAAATTGCTAAGATTATAGCAGGACAACAAGGTAATGTTGGTGGTTCTAATACAACTCCTTTACGGTCAGAAGTTCAAAGGGAAGAAGTACAACCACAAGAGATACATGTAGATCCAATGGTGGCTGTAGGTACATCTTCACAACTCAAAAAAGTATGTTTATATGAGTTTCTTTCTTATTTGTTTATTAATTACTTGTATTTATAAATTGTGTTTTATTTTCTATATTGTAGAACCGACCATGCAAGCTTGCAGTGGGGTCTCGTGATAACATAGTTGCTTTAGGACATGTACAAGACTCAACCTCATCAACTATTATTCACGGCAGAGAATTGGGGGAGCATAATTTACGTATATCAGTAGAGGTTGTTCTTGATGTTACAACCTTACTTCCTATGCCAAATCCAAATGATAATGCAAGGTTGATAGGTGACGCACTTGGATTGCATCTTGCATGGCCTAAGATGCTTGTCATCTTTGAAGATAATTTGGTATAAAGACCCATTTTCCAAATAAATTCATGCTTTATTAAATTCTAATATGAATTATTAACTTGTTTGTTAACATTTCATCATTTATTTGGATTTTACGAGTTTAATGATATAAATAGGCAACAAACAGGGAAGAATAAGTCTTCACAACCACAATCACCTCAAACACAAGAAAGAGTACATCCACAAAGAAAGAAAGTGGAATCTATTACACAAACACAAATACAGTTTACAATTGATGGTGCACCAGCTTCTATAAGATTACTATTAAATACCATTCAAGGAGGGGATGAAGGTGTTGTTGTACATTTTCCCTTTGATGAAGAAGTGTTTGGAGAAGCTTTTCGTTTGCCCGTGTTCAAAGAAGACATAATTGAGTTTTGCACGTTACAAAAGATTGGGCCCGTACCTATTACGTTATACATGTGGTAAGAATAGTTTATTTATATATATATATATAGCACTGCATATATATACATGTATCTATAGTTGGCAATTATATAATACAACACTTGATCCACATTGAATTTTGTACTTGTAGGCGTTTACACCGTTTAGTGACCCAATATGGCTATCAAGATAGGTATATGTTCATGGATCCTAGTGCAGTTACTACAGAAGGTGGTCCACGTGAGGATCGTGCTATAAGTTTAGCAACCCGGATGTTATCTATGGTGAATGAACATCAATTTCTAATTACACCTTGGAATCATGGGTAAGATTTTAAACTTAACAAATCGTCATATCAACTACTTTGTATATGAAGTTAATTGTTACATTACTAATAATCTTTATCATCAATTTTATGAGTAGAGAACATTAGATGTTGCTTATTATTTATCCTCTCAAAGATTATGCATGGTTTCTAGATCCTCTCGGCTTAGCTCTTCGTGAGGAAATTGGTTTAACAATGATCGAGTAAGTTCTGTAATAGTTATTTTGTTATAGTTCAGTTTTTTATGGTATTTTTAGTTATGGTTGCTATTGCTAATCTTTTTATTCTTGTGTTTGCATGTTTTCAATTCAAAGTGTATTCAACATATATAATGTAGAAAAAGGGAAGATAGGAAGACCAAATGGTCCGGTTTATAAGTTAATATAGGTACTAAACTTGAATTAATAACACTTGTTGGGTGAAGATTAATAGAAGATTAATTAAAATTACTTATGCCCTCTTTATACTTATGTATAGTACCCAAGACAACCAACAAGTGTTGAGTGCGGATTCTTCATATGTAAATTTATGAGAAAAGTCATTGAACAAGCCAGTGTTAAATTATTTACCACAATGGTATGTAACCGTATGTTTTATTAGTTCTCTTCTAATTTAGAGTTTGATTGATTAATTTCTAACAAATAAGGTGTTTGAATTTGTAGTTTAATGGACAAAATTTCTACACAAAGGATGATATCAATGGACTTCATAAAGAGTGGGTCGAATAACTAATACAATTTCTCATTTGAGGTTCTTAATCTTTGTTCATTTAAACTATGTAGTCTTTGATGATCATGTTAGTTTGGCTTAGAAAACTAATGTATATACTTAGTTTATAGACTATATAGATATGATCATGATCAAGTTATTATGTTAATTTAATATTAGTATGTAAATTTATATTTATACTACATTTTATTTGAAATATGTGGTGTATGTAATGGATTTGGATTACATTTATAAAATTCCAGGGGGTAGAATAGGCAAATATATTAAAAATACCCCCTGGAAATATATTCCACGGCACTTTTTGAGTGCCTTGGTATCTTCAAATACCAAGGCGCTTATAAGACACCGTGAAAGGCAGTGTGGAAGACCTTCCACGGCGCCTGTGAGGCGGTGGAAGGTCTTCCATGCTGCCTTTCACGGCGCCTTATAAGCGCCTTGGTATCTCAGCTACCAAGGTGCCTCACAGGCGCCGTGGAAGGTCTTCCACGGCGCCTTATAAGCGCCTTAGTAGCCGGGGCCTATTACAGCTCCCGGAACCAAGGTGCTTTTGGGTGCGCCGTGAAAGGCCTTTCAAGGCACTTAAGAAGCGCCTTGAAAGGCCTTTTTTGTTGTAGTGTATGATGCTTTAAATTTTTCTATTAATTTAGTCAATAAATTATTTTGCTAATTGAGTTTTCAATTCTGTTGTTAATGCTTCTATTTAACTGGCTACTAAATAAATAATTTGTAAATTATAATGAAACCGGAAAGAGATTTATGTGCCTAGTTCATTAGATTGAGAACCATAAATTGCATGTAAAATAGAAAAATATTTACATGATTTGTGTAGTCACTATATGAGTTTTCATAACGAATTCTTAATTAGTTTCATTCATAGAATATAGTGAATTGGTAATTAATGGTTATTTTGCTTGAACTCGGGAGAGGATAGTGAATTAATTAGGGAATCTCGACAATCAGCTAGGAGAATAATTTTAGACTAATGAGATAGAGAATTTAAAGTGAATTAGTTTCAGTGAAATTGGAAACTCTAGGTTTATTTTCATTGATTAAAACCCATTCAATTTTCGTTTTACGCTCTCTTTATTTTTATTTTAATTTTCGTTATTTTAATTGTATTTAGTTTATTTTTCGTTTTAATTTAATTTTTTTCCTTTAGTTGATCAGTTCAAATAAAATTAGGGTTACCAAAATTTTGATAGTTAGTAAACCATTAGTCGTGGGAATGATATACGATATTTACCATTATATTATTTGTTACGATTTTGTACACTTGCAAATTTTTACAATAAGTTTTTAGCGTCGTTGCCGGGGATTGTTTGATTTTTATTAATATCGATACTAAGCAACTTTAATTTTAGTTTGAATTTTTTTTTCTTTTATTTACGTAGTTTTCTGCTGTTTGTGGCTAGTGTATGGGAAAGTTTGGAAAAAAAAGATCTATTTCCTTTTGATTATAAGATCGAGCGATGATAGCGATCATCAACATAATCAAATTAATAATTTATGTACCTCCTATCACTATCCTAGAAAACCTAGTACTGTAGTAAAAAGGGTTGATCCATGAAGAATTGATCTAATCACTATGCTATCAACTCTATTATTTTTAGGGGTGTTTATAATAATAGAACAAAACTGAAAATAAACGCAAGTATATAAAATAACTAAAAAATAATAAAATAGAATAGGTTAAAGGATCATTCTCCACTACTAAACAATTAATCAAATTAACTACTAAATCTTATATTCAATCATTCATCAAAATTATCAACCGTAGATAGCACACAAGCTCATACTATCTCAATCTTTCCTTAGGTTTTACTAGACAAAATAAGCTCTTCATTTAGATCCTATTAATTAGGCAACCTCGAATAAACTCTCTTAGTTTAATCTAATCAATACATTAAGTAGAGAAAGATAGGTTGATTTTAGGTAATAATCACACAAGCTTGGATTATCTTTAACCTAGAGCATGTTCTTCGTCATGCCCATAAGTCATAATTTGCTGCAATGGAAAGGTTAACATGATCATTACAGATCAAGCAATCTAATCTAGCAGCAGAATTCTATCACAAATCATTCAAGTGGACATCTCAAATAATACAAAATAGAAATCATGAATCAATGAAGCATAGAAGAATATAACAATTAAGAATAAATAATTAATATATATAACACTTAAATAATTAATCAAACATCATGTTTAGGGCTTTGAAATCATCCTCAACCAATCAAAAATCTAAACTAGCATGAATATAAGGATTAATAATAAGAACATCATGCTAATTAGACAAAACAATAGAGAAAAGGAAGAAGAAATGCTGAAGATAGCTTTGGTATGCATTCCTTAGCCTCCAAGCTCTCCTTTTCCTCTTGATTCTCTCTCTCTCTCTAGCCTCTAAGGTTTTTCTAAGTGTTTAGGTAGCTCTGAGCTAGAGAGGTCTTTTTATAGTATAAGAGGGCTTATAATCGTCCAAAGTAGTTTCCCAAAGCTGGATGGTAAAAAAAACATCAAAAACACTCAGTTTCCCGATTTCTGGTGCTGCGATGCTGGGACTCTAGTGCCGCGGCACCAGCCCCTGTCAGCTCTCTCAGTTTTTATAAAAATACCATTTTTAGCATGATTTTGAGGTTTTTATCACTTTTCAACCCAGTACTTTAACTTTTTGCCTGTTTCAGCCCAGTTTCAGCTCATTTTCACTCTTTCACTTCCAAAACACCTGAAAAACATAAAAACAACATTAGAAACCTAAACTAACAAGAAAAACACTAAAGTAACGTAGAGGATTAATCAAATATAAGCTAAAATATGCACCAAATACCCCCACATTTAGACTTTGCTTATCCTCGAGTAAAGTAAAACCTAACTAAACATAAATAAAGAGTTCTTAACTAACTCAACCTAACCTAACCTTCTAGCTTTTCTTCTCAGAGAATAATAAAAGTATATGGTTTCAATTTCAAACAAGCATCACTTCCAATTCCTAGTCAATTTCAAGCTAATGCACCTCTCAAATAATCGTACCCAAGTGTGTGCATGACATAGCTCATATCAACAGTGATCACTCTATATATAAAAAGTAGCTCTCATAAATTTCACAAAGTTACCACCCAGTTTCTAGTCAATGATCTATTATCATATGCTCTCCCTTTGGTACCCTCTCTACTACACTAAAGGTATTTCCTGAAATTAAAAGGTCTTTAAATAGATTGTAACAGGACCAGTGAATATTGGTTAAAAAAAAAAAGAAGGATAGGATGTATCAAAGGATTCTACACATTTCATAGAGTGGAGATAACTAAAAATATTCATGCAATAATTTCTCAACCTTCACAGAAATGTATAAAACAAGGCCAAATTTCATTCTGTTGGGCCTAATCATCATTCTTTACAACCTTCATAACATCCAAAAGAGAAAATTACTCACATATATAAACAACTTAGTGAGATGAATTTTATTCATATATGTCTATGCTCAAAATGTACTAGTGGCTATCACAGTATAAATTAAGGTGTCGATCTCACATAAAAGTTAAATCAACAATAAAAAGGTAAAAAAAAAAAAGAAGGAAAACTAAAACTAAAAATAAATAAATAAATAAAATAGCTAAAGAGAAAAATAAATTCAAACAATAAAATAAATGAAAATACTAATATAAGGAAAACAAGGCTTCAAGATTCACTTAATTATTCGTTTAATTATTACCAATTTTGATTCCTATTTACTATTCAATTATATGTTTTAAATCCCAAACACATAACTGGAAAATAAAGCATTGAAAAATAAATATTGATCTAAAGTATTTGATATGAAAAATTCTTCTAGTTAACACTAAAATAATCTATCTTATTAGTTATCTAAGATCGACAATATATCACAGGGACAATATTATAGTAAAAGATCAACTAATGAAATAAATATATCAAGAACAATTATAATCTGGCTTAAATCACCATATAAAGAAAGCATGACTGAATTTATATAAGAAACTAGAAAATAATAACTTGAAATAATAAATTGAATTGAAACTAAAAATATTGAAGAATTTAACAAATCAAATATATAAACGTTGAAGTACTCTAAAGAATCACAGCCGAAAAATAGAAAAACTGAGTAAATAATATCCTCTCTAGCCTTTCTGAAACCTAGCCTAACGTCATACTCATCCCACGCTCTCTCTATAGAAAAAGTGGAATTTTCTCTCTCAAAATTGGTTTATTTTTGGTATTTCGTATGATGGCCTATTTATAGCTAAGTTTGAAGTGTTGTACGAGTTTTCACGTTTCCAAAGATGTGTTCTAATTGATCAGATGATGTGTCACACTCCTCTTCTATCAATATCTTATTTGTCCTTTCTCTCTCTTCTTTATTCACGTTTTCTAAGCTAAGGGAGATCTTCCCGTATAGTCGAAACTAGTGTGCCTGGCACGAATTTGGCTCGTGAATGGTTGCTGGAGAACCGGAGTCAACTATGCTTTTGTGGCACTTGACCATTGGATAAAGAAATGGTTGCACGAGGTTCACAAAGTATAAGATACAATACGAGTTGAGAAAGAAACTAAGCTGCTGATGACGTGGGCCCTAACTATCCCTTGGCTTCAGACGCACTCGCTCCTCCGCATGGGATGCATGTGTGCACCAGATCATTTTGGAGCTTGATACGACGGCTGAAACGATGATAACTCATGCGCAAGCTTGGCTAATTTTTTTTTTCTGATTTTTTCCTTTTTCTTTTATTAAAATCTAAATCAAAATAAAATAAAACTAATAATATTTAAATTAATAAATTTGAATTAGATTATCCTAAACTAAATTGAATTAATACCTAAAATAAAATAAAATAAAACAAAATTTAAGCAAACTAAATCTAAGTACTTAAAAATAAAATAACTTAAATTATTTTAAAAACTACACTAAAAATACTCAAAAACACACAAAATTTATAAGCAAAAGAACACAAATAACCCTATTTTTAAAGAGTTATCATATTCCTAAACTTAAATTTTGCTAGTCCTGAGCAAAAGAAAAGAAAAACTTAAAAGAAAATCTAAACACCTAAACATAACTCAGTTCAACTCTCAAAATTTGCTTCAAAGATTTCATATAATATAAAACTCAAAGAAAAATTTTGAACACTGTAAATGGTCTAGAATTTCAACTGAAGCGTCAATTTAACCTCACTTAAGATTCTGGAGTGTGTGTGTGAATAATTCTATTTAATCATTTACAACCTGGATGAGTTTATATAATTAACTTATGTCACGACTAAAAATCTAAGGCAATGACTTTTTTTAATTTTAAGTTGAAATAGTGATAAATAATATATTTCTAAAATTTTAGAAAATCAAGTACTTAGAAGTTTTACTTTTTGGTCATTCAAAGTATGTAAATTTCAAAAATTAGGAATCCCCTCGTGAATTTTAATTTCTTGAGAAAATATACACTCAAAATTTAGAGGAATTCCATTCGTTTGGAAACTTTTTATTTAAAATCATAAGTTTCAATAAAATAAGTCCAGAGTCCAAAATAGTTTACAAAAAATTATTTATAATTCCAAGTACTCAGGTTTGTAGATTTGTTACCCTCATACATCCACTTAGTAAGAACAATAAACTAGGCTAAACATAAGAATGAGGAAAGAAAACCAAAACAGTATATAGGCTCCCACCAGGAAATAGAAACATGACTGCAGACACAAGTCAAACAGCTTGTTTCGCCACCATGACAATTATCACAAATAATTCAACACCTGAGAGTGGGAGAAAGTAGGGAGTGAGCATTCACATGCTCAGTAGAAACTCAATTACCTTTTTAAATAGATGCAATTTTTACTAAACCTGCATGGTTATACCTTTTCTAAAATCTATTTATAAACCGAGTTTATAAAATAATTGAAATTCAGAATAATCACATATTCAAAACCAAAATCGGAACTGCAAGATTGTACATATCATAAATTATCTCATCCCATGAGTTCGTATCCACTTATCACGAACTAGAGTAACTTGTACTATGTGTACTAAGTACTCTCTGCCTGATACCTATCCTAGAAAATCAGAGAAACACCCATGTGTCTATTCCTACTAAACCGGAGGGGCAACTGAATACCTACGCCTACCGAGTAGGGGGGTAATCAGAAGAACCCGCATGGGTTTACGGGCTCTCACCGAGGGTAGGGATATTGGCCACCTACTAAACACCACGATGCCTAAAATGTATCTTATGAGTGATCTTATGGTATGTATAACATATAACAAGATATATAATAACCATGCAAAACATAACCAAACAACGCTTTTAAACTTTACTTGATATTATTTTTGAACTTACTGTATCATGGATAACAAATTTGTTGAATAACCTGAAAATTACGCTTTTACAAATATATATAGACGTCATATAGTCCAATTCCAGAATAATCAAAGATTTTCTAACAGTTTATCAAAATACCATTTTATTCACGATTTTTCACAAAATAGTCATAATGTAAAATTTAAATTAAAAAATGTATAAAACTAGGTAATTGAATCTCTAGCTCAATCGAGTCACTAGATTATGCTACGGTGCTATTGAGAACGTTTCACATCGTTTGGCAGTCGTTCAGAAGATTGGAGGTCATTTTCGAACCCTTGATCGTTTGGTTTGAAAATTTAATTTTCTAATGAAGACTTAAATGGAGAAACGAACATCTTCACTGAATTTCTAGCACCTAAATTAGCTAGGTTAGACGTATAACTTGACCAATTTGGGCTCGGACTGAAACTCAATACCGTGGTATGCAAAATGAGACAAATCTGAGCCGTCATATTTTATTTTTTGTGCCGGCCAACAAATATAGTCAATATATATATCAAAATTCATGTTTTCAAGAGTACATAACAAATATGAAGTTTGTTTGACGATCTAATGGTTGGATTAAAAAATAACAACACAAAACTAAATGGCTCAAAACTAACTAAAATGGCAAAATTAAATCTAGGAAATATTGAGTCAAGATATGTATACCACTAGAAAGCTCGCGAGAAGACGATTGGAGCGCTACCAGTTTCGGGGTCCACTATCACCAGAATTGGTGCCGGCGACCAAATTACCTACGACTATTCTCGGTGTTTTCTAGCGATCCAGGCGGCAAGCGGCGCCAGAACTCCTACGGAAGCTTCATATATTGCTGGCCCTTCTTCTCCGGATGGTGGCGTTGTCTGAAACTGGCCAGAAGGCCATCGACGGAGCTTTGCCGAGAAATCGGCGTTTTAGCCGTTAACGAGAGAGAGAGGGAGAGAGAGGTTCAGGTGAGATGAGATAGAGAAAGAAAAAAAATATATATGTAATTATTATTTTTTATTTATTATTTTTTTAGGCAAAAGTACAGAAATGCCCTTAAAAACTTTGAGTTTTTACAACTTACATACGATTTCTAGATGATAAATAAACTTCATAAGCCTGTTTTTCATACTACTCTCCACTAATGTAGACCAACAATGCACCAAAGGTCATTAGGAATTTATTTAAACTTATAATGCATGGTTAGGGTAACAGTAGGATAATAGTCATTTTTGTGGCTCAAGTCACCTTAAGCACATAACTTATTCTCGGATCTTTATAAAACTTTACCTCAAACACTTCATTGGTACAACTTCCAAACTTGTTTTCCACTTCCTTCTGCCTTCTATACCCCCATACATATGGTTTTTAACTTGTTTTCCACTTCCTTCTGCACTCTATACCCCCATACATATGATTTTTATTGTTCTTTTTTTTTTTCACACAAGGGTATATATAGTAATATGTCTTTTTTTTTTTATTTCATTGCCTCAAAAAGATTTTTCGAAATACTAGCCTTCCTCTCATAATATCACATAACTTTAAAATATGTTGAGCAAAGATCACATATGCTCATAGGTATTTGGTAAGATGTAAGAAATCAATATAAGCTTTAGGCTAAAGATATGAGTGTCAAAGAAAAGGATAAAATTAGGCTCAAATGGGTATACTAAAGATAATCAAGTATCTAAGATAGGCTTGAAAGGATCAAACGATCTAAAAATAGCCTAAATCATATCTCTAATACAGTATAGTCTAAGATTTTGCCTCCAGTGATAATCAAACAGGTTCTAGAGTTGGCTGATGATATTTCAGAAATTAACTTAATCACATAAACTTTCTCTAAGAAAACAAAACAATTAAAATGCAACCGTGTACTAAAAAAAAAATCAAGAATCATAAGCAAAATCAAACTAGCATATGAATCAAGTACACAGACAAAAATAGCATTCATCATTTTCCATAAAACTTTATTTAGTAAAATCAAGTTTTTATCATCGGTATTCGATCATCAAACTGAGTCATAACTAAAAATACTTTTTTCTCTTTTTTTTTTAATTTCTTTTGATTTTTTTTCTAGAAACATTTGTGCATGCATGAAAAACATGTGCTTTAAAAATGTACATGCATATGCCACCACTCCAAATCTAAATTGGACAATGTCCTCACTGTCACAAAAAAAATATTGAAAAAAAGCAATGGATAGAGCATACTAGAGTGATAGAAGCTGACTGAATTCAAAGCATTGTAATGATTAAGCTATATAAGAGGAAAAAAAAGAAAGAAATGAAACAAAAACAAAAACAAAAACAAAGAAAATAAAAGAAACAAAAACTATGGTACAAAAAAATAAAACCTGATTAGTCGTAGTAGACAAGAGCCACGAAAGTGATCTCCTGAGGTTAATTTACCCTTTCAACATAATTCTTCAACCATTGTCAAATGCATGTCTAGGACCCTTAAATTGTAGAGCTAAGTTGTCTTCCAAGGTCTTCACAATGGATGATTTTGGCTCATTGCTTTCACGTGGAAATTCCTCAAAGCGTGGCTATTAAAATTTTGTTTGTTTATCCTATGTCCTAAAATCAACAGAAATATTAACATTGTCAGTATAAAACAAACATTCATTATCCACATCATGGAGAATATGACTCAAAGGATCAAACTTCGGGCTCTTGTCAAACTCGTTCATTACTAACGTGTCATTATATTAACATGATAACCCTCATCATCATCTTGTGGTTATTTTCTAACCTGGAAAATGTTTACCTTTAAGGTCATGTCCCCAAATGACGACTTCATTATACCATTCGTACAATTTATAAGGGCATTTACTGTGGTAAGGAAAGGTCTTCCAAAGATTAGCCGGATCTTGGACTCCATATCAACCACGAATTGAGTATCCAGGATAAGAAAATCAACGAGATAATAGAATTTATTAATTTGAAGCAAATCATCTTCTATTATCCCTCTCGGTCTTTGCACGAAATGGTCGGGCAACTACAGTGCTACAGATGTAGGCTTGATTTCTCAAAGGCCTAGCTATAAATAAATAGAATAAGCATGACGTTTACATTTGCTCCCAGGTCTAAAAGAGCTTGGCCGAACTCGTGTGTCCCTATATAGTCGGTGATTGTGGGACAACCTAGATCCTTATAATTAGGCGGTGTTTTCTGCTTAATTTCGGTACTTACTTGCTTGGCAAACAACGCAGTTTTCTTGACATAGTGCAAAGATCTTTGATCACCTTAGCATATGATGGTACCTGCTTGATCACATGTAACAAGGGCATATTAATTTTAACATGCCTAAGATTTTTGAGGATCTCACCTTGATTTTTTGGTATTTTTCCCATCTTGAGAGCTTGAGGAAAGCGCACTTTAACCAAAAATTTCTTTTCAACTTCATGTGGAGGGACATCTTCAGTGCTACTTGGTAAAGTTGGATCATCTAAAGTCTTACTGTCTCAAGTAGTAATGGAACTGACCTCTTTAATATTCTACATATCACTGCCAGAGGTTTGTGCCAATTGCTGGCCCTTTTGATTAGAGTGAGATTGGGTAAGAAATCTTCCATGCTCTTGTACAGTAAGAGCATTGGTTTATCTGATTCATAACCTCTTTGTTATCTTCCACCATCTGTATTAGTACAGACTCAAACTTTTAGTTAGTTTTATTATGTGCCTCCATAAATAACTGAAGTGTTTCCTATAGACGATTCCTATTAGGTCGTGCATTATATTAAGGTGTAGAGTAATTCCTAGGTGGTGGTGCCTCAGTATTCTAGTTATTGTTGTTGGATAATGCAGGCTGATTTTGCTCAGGCCTCCAGCTAAAGTTTGAGAAGTTTCTCCAACTAAGGTTCTATGTGTTAGAATATGGTGAGAAATGTTTTTTAAAAGAAAATGCCCTTTCTCATTATAGCAAGTAGTCAAAATCAGGAGGTAGAGAGATTGTTTACCTGAGATTTTCCTACACTTTCCCTTTCGATTTTTCTCAGGACTCTTCTCAGGATTCGTAATCTCAATATCCTGAACAATAATTGGACACAAACAAAAAATTCGAAACTGAATATATGCACACGTATATATTTTGCTAGAATCAAAACTGTATATAATTGAGAAAATAAGCTCAAATTTACAAAAATCTGACATCTATAACAATGATCAAAACTTATTTTACTTAATTGAGAAAAATTAGTTTATAAATTAAGTTTCAAAAACAGTAAAATACTCATATTCAAATTCAAGATTAGAATTCATAAACATGAGAATAATCAAGAAAAGCAGAGATAGAAATGCTAAGAAAGCAAAATTCAAGTCCAAAATATCAAATTCTTCAATACAAAAACTTGATCTAATACAATCCGACCAGCAAATTTTCTTTTTTAAAAAAATCGAATCCAAACTAAAGCCTGAGAGACTAATCCAATCATAATTAGTTACTAATGGAAATTAAAACTTCAAAAGTTTGCTTTCTTGGCCGAGAAAATTCCACTCAAAGAAAGAAAAATTTTCAAATACGAAAGCTTATTTGATCAATTGAAGAGTGAAAAATTACCAGAAATTCTAAGACAAATTCATCAAAGAAGATGATCATAGAAGAGAGAATTGAATTTCAAGGGTTGAAGCTTTCTCCAATCGGAGAGAGAGAGAAAATCATGATAATGATAATATATCTTAAATGCACATGTATTCGATCCAACTGCATAGAAACCTAATTGCATAGACTCAGATTTAGGGAACAAACCCTATTGCATGTCACATTCTCAGATTTGGGGAATAAACCCAATCGACATAGACAACATACACTTCAGATGTGGAATTAATGGAATTACACTAAAAAAAAAAAACTACATGTGCACAAATCAACACAAAAAATAGGCTCTAGGTTGTAAAAAATTGCAAATATATAGCAAACCCAGATAGAAAAAAGCAATGAAACAATAAATTTTTCTAATCTTCAAACATAATTTGAACTTTCAATATCCTAATTGCAGAAGATTTCCCAAATTTGAACTTTACATCTCTAAATATCCATTTTCCAAATCATTTTCCTGACAGCCAAACAGTATGAGCTTCAGAGATAGTTATATATACATATCGGAATGTATAGAGTTTTACACTATAATTTTTGCGTGAGCTCGATCAGTGAACCCTTGGCTTTCAGGTGACTTTGGCCTTCGGGTATGAACAACTTAGACTTTAGATATCACACGTGTTTTGGCACAAATTTTATAATTCTAAAATTCTAATAAGTTTTTTGTACTAAAAAGAAAATGGAAATATTTGGATACTCCCTCCAAAATTTATAGAGACGAGATTGAAAGTTATCTCCAGACCATTTACAAATCTGATCAATAAAAAGAGATATCAAAGCTTAGTTTGGCAACTAAAAGACTAAATATATATAGAGATGAATCTTTAAAAAAACTCTATTACCTTTGCTCTATATACAAATTTAGGGAGTCTATCTGGCTGAATTTTTGGATACGAAAATATAAAAAAAAAATTTGTATCTGTATCCATTTCATGGAAATTTGTCCCCAAAAACATTAGAGTCAAGAATTTTAAACTTTCGTTTCTAATTGATATACTATAGATAAGAAAAGTTTTCATTTTTAAGAATTTCGTATCTAAATAATACTTTTCTTGTAGTGAAACATGGGTTTGTCCATTGTGACCGCATAGAGCGAACTTGTTGGTTCGCCCTTTTGCCTTCTAGCATAAAGAGCATTCTAGGTAAAGCTACTTTTTATCATTTATGCGGTAATATGTTGTAACATCTGTGACCATCATTGGTACCTTTCCAGTCTACCATGGTGTACTACCCGAAATTTTCAGCATTAGTTGTAACCTTTCATAGATGACATGTGTGTTTGTAGTTGTGTTAATACCTATGGACTAGGTTCTAAAATATGATGAATGTATTATTTTTCATTTATGGGGGGAAAGAATAATTACAAGGTATATATATGGATGTTTTGTGACAACACCTTACCACCAGCTCTTTAAAACAAGAAGAAACAAAGCCCCCTAGAAACAAGGAGGAAAACATGGGCATAATTTGTTTGACATTTCAACACTCCCCCTCAAGTTGGTATATATATATCACACATGCTTAACTTGTCTAGAAAATTTAAAAATATTTTTCTTGAGACTGCTTTAGTGAGGATATCAACCAACTGTTCTTCTGATCGAATTTTAGGTAATTCCATAATTTTTCCGTCCAACTTTTCTTTTGTGACAAATCTGTCAACTTTGACGTGTTTGGTACGATCATTTTGTACTGGATTATGGATAGTGTCACATGTTACTTTATTATCATAAAATAATTGGATCGATTGTTCAAATAGATATCCCACATCTTGTAAGAGGAGTCTTAGCCACAATGATTCACAAAGTCCGAAATCCATACCTCTAAATTCTGCTTCTGCACTTGAGCAAGCTACAACATTCTGTTTCTTGCTCCTCTATATCACAAGATTACCTCCTTCAAAGGTAAAGTAGCCAGAAGTAGATTGTTTGTCATCTAGGGGATCAGCCCAATCGGCATCAGTATATACTTTTATGCTTCGATAATCTGGGTCTTTTATAAACAATATCCTTTTTCCCGGGGCCATACTTCATATATCTCAAAATGCGTATGACCACATTCATATGTTGTTTGCCTAGATTATGTATAAACTGGCTGACAGTGCTCAAAGCATAAGCTAAATATGGTCTTGTATACGATAGATACATCAATCTTCCTACAAGCCTTTGGTATCTTCCTTTATCAGTGGAACATGGTTGGACTCAACACATAATTTTAAACCTTCTTCTACTGGTGTATCAATTGGTTGACATGCTGACATACCAGTCTCTTGTAATAGATCTAAGGCATATTTTCTTGGGATAAAAATATTCTTTTAGTAGATCAGGACACTTTAATTCCAAGAAAATATTTCAGAGGGCCTAGATCTTTCATTTCAAATTCTTTGGACAAATGTTTCTGTAAACCCTTTCTTTCTTCCGAATAATTTCCTATAACTACCATGTCATCTACATATATAGTGAGTGCAATGATCTCATCCTATTGTCTTTTGAGAAGCTGGGTATGATCAGAATTGCTTTGATGATAACCGAAAGCTATCATAGACCTCATGAATCTTCCAAACCATGCTCTTGGAGATTATTTCACACCATATAATGATTTCTTTAACCTGCATACTTTTCGGCTGTGTTTGTTGGGTGTCACGCATCCCGGTGGGATATCTATGTAGACTTTTTCAAGTAACTCACCATATAGAAAAGCGTTCTTTACATCGAATTGTTGTAATAGCCAGTCCAGGTTTGCAGCTAAAGATAGTAAGACACAAATTGTGTTGATTTTCGCTACAGGTGCAAATGCATTTGTGTAATCAATCTCGTAAGTTTGAGCGTATCCCTTTGCCACCCATCTTGTTTTAAAGCATTCTATTGCGCCGTTAGCCCTGTACTTCACAGTGTAAATCCATCGACATCCAACTGGTTTCTTTCCTGACAGAAGATCAACAAGCTCCTAAGTTTCATTTTTTTGGAGAGATTTTATTTCCTCATTCACGGTGGCTTTCTATCTGTGGTCAGTTAAAGCTTCCTGCATACTGTTAGAGACAGATAAACTTGACAATTGATTCACAAATGATACATTTGATTCTGACAACCGGTGGTTAGACACATAATGGCTCATAGAACATCTTATTTTACTTGAGATTTCGGATTCATATGTGTGTTTAGGGATATCTCTGGTAAGACGATTTGGTAACTCTTTTCTGTGTGACTTAAGAACATCTTCAGTAGGTGATTGGTGTGATATATCAGAAGACAGTATAGCCATATCTTTAGTTTGTGGAATGTCGAATTCGGGTTGAGTAGGAGATATGCTTACTTCTGGTGTTAGTAGATGTTCACCACTATTTTGATCCACTATCATATCACACATTTCCTGGTTTTGCTTAATTTATGATTTGTCACTTCTGGAATCCAACATCACACTGGAATCTAATATTACACCTCCAACGTCCAGGCTTCCAACACCCTAGAAATCAGTTTCCTGGTCATAGTCTAGAGCTTGAACTTCTTGCTGATACTCACCCTAAAATTCTGGCTTGGAAAAATATAGGGTATTTTCATGGAAAACAATATCCATTGTGACAAACAATCACCGTGTTGGAGGATGATAATACCAGTACCCTTTCTGATGAATAACTTACCCAACAAAGATACATCGCAATGCCTGAGGAGTTAATTTACTGCATTGATGTTTGTGGAGGTGAACAAACGCAACACACCTAAAGACATGAGGAGGTAAATTTGGGACGACTGGGACAACAATGGCTTTAGTGAGGGCTTTCAATGTTGTTTGGAAATTAATGGTGCTGGAATGGACCTGATTGATTAAATAGGCTACAGAAATAAGTGCTTCTCCCCAGTATAGTGATGGCATATGGGCTTCATTTAAAAAAACTCGAACAACTTCCAATATGTGCCAATTTTTTCATTCTGCGACTCCATTTTACTGAGATGTGTTAGAGTAAGTAGTGTGGTGTAGTGCTCGTTATGTTCACAAATACTGTGGAAGTTCAGTACTTTGATATTCTCTTCCACTGTCACTATGAAGAACTTGTATTTTTGCATTGTACTGAGTTTCAACAATTTTGTGAGACTTTTGAAATAATGAGCTTGCTTCACTTTTTGACTTTATCAAACATAACCATGTCATCCTGGTACAGTAATCAATAAACGTTACAAACCATTGTGACCTACTAAAAGTAGTGACTTTAGATGGACCACAAACATCAGAATGGATAATCATAAATGGAAGCGAGCTTTTATTCAAATGTAAGGGAAATGAAGTGCGATGGCTTTTCACAAGTTCACAAATATCACACTGAAAACTAGAGACATCAATTTTTATAAACAAACTAGGAAATAACTTCTTCAAATATCCAAAAGAGGCATTGTCCCAAATATCAATGCCATAACCATAGTACCTTTTTCTTTTTCTCCCCCTCAGAACTACTCACTGTAAGAGATTGTTGTAAACTTTCAGAACTCTTTGACTCCAAGTCTAAGTAGTATAGCTTTCCTCGCATAATACCTTAACCAATGGTCTTTCTCGTTTTAATGTTCTTAAACACACAAAAGTCAGGCTAAAAAATTACAACACAAGATAAGGTTGTTGTTATTTGAGATACTGACAAAAGATTTTAATATAAGGATAGAACCACTAAAACAGAGTTTAAATTTAATGTAGTGGAAAGGGTCAATGGTCCTTCGCGAATGACTGGGGTTGAACTGCTATAGCAGTTGACACGAATTTTTATGGAGAGGGATTAAGTAGGGAAACCATTTTAGAATCAAATATCATATGATCTATTGCACCAAAAACAATTATCTATGTATTATCACAAACAGGAGAAGAAATATTTAAAACCTTACCACTATTGTCTCCAGCTATTACTGATGCTGAGGCTTTGTTAGTAACACAATCCTTGGTTATTGTCTCAATAATTGCTACAGTGGAGGGTCCTTTTTTTCTTGAGTGATTATGGTCCCACCATTCTGGATGTCCCACCAGCTCAAAAAGACGACTTTTGGTATGGCTAGTCTAGTTGCAATGAGTGCATTCATAAGAAGACTTGTTTATACTATTTTTTTTACTGTTGGGTCGAGCTCGATCTTGTTGATTGGATTGGTTCTGAGCTACCATGACACTGGCTTCTGTTGTTCCGGAATCACCTTTCAAAATGGTACTATGGATGGCCTCTCGACAAATAAGAGAATAATATTCCTCCAAGTTTGGAAGTGGGTCCGTGCGCAAAATCTCTCTTCGGATTTGATGAAAATCCTCATCTAATCTAGTGAGAAAAGTATGAACTCTCAATCGTTCAATGGTATTGTGATAAGCATTGATTTCATCTATATTCCGATGGTCTAATTCTTGGAAAATTTCAGTCAGCTCTCTATAATACACAGAGAGTATTTTTCCTTTCTGTTTTCCTGAGAAGGCTTTCTGATTCAGAGTAAATACTTATAACTCGTCATTTCCACCGTAGAATGCTTTGGATAAGGCATTCGAAATGGCATAGACAGTGGGTAAGCATAAATAACACTTCATAATTTTAGGAGACATGGACATTAATAGCTATCATTTGACCTTTTGATTTTCAGTGTACTATTTTTCATATCCTTCATCTGATTTTGATGGTGACTTATTCTTGCCACGAATGTAAGAGATTTTGTCCCTTTCAGCAATCTACATTTCCATCGGTTGAGACCATATATCATAGTTTGTTTCTGTAAGAGTGATTCCTGCATGGAATACTCTTTCATACTGTATTACAACAGGAATAGATTTGATCCCTGATGATACAATATTTTGTTCACTCATTTTTTTTTATATGTATCCTCTCCTTTTCTTTTTTTTTCTCTTTTTTTGTTTCCTTTTTTTTTGTTTTTTTTTTGTTTTTTTAAATAATAATACCAAAGAAATAAAAAAATAACAATAATAATAATAATAAAAAATAGGTTGTGGGAAGTTTTAAGAAAAGATATATAATATATATATGTTAAGTAACAGATTTTTATATATAATATATAATAGATATATATTTTAAGTAATGAAGTTATATTTTTATATATATAAAGTTACAGAACACAAAACAATACCTCAGCTAAGGCCAACGGTGGCGGCATAGTAGTTTTTGGCACTTGAGGAGGAGCTAGTCGAGCTTGATGCAGCACTCCAGGAGGTGATGAGGCTGTGGTGAATCAGAACACCTCGTTGGGCCAACGAGCATGGTGACGAGGACGAAGGCGCATAGGCTGACACTGCTGGTGCTGAAGCTGGTGAGGAGCCAGACTTCGTTCAAGATGGTCGTTGTTGTCTTCTCCGATAAGCCGTCGGAATCGTGGGAGGTTGCTCCCTGGTAGCGCCGATGGTTTTGGCTAAGTTGCCGGACTCGGTGATAGAGGTGATGGAAGTGGTCTCTATTTATGTGTATATGAAACTAGGCTTTGGTTCTGAGGTGATGCATAGAGTATGAGAGGATAAGCCTCAAAGAGGCATATGGGCAAGAAGTCTCCAATTTTGACTAAATCACAAATTCCCAATTGCAAAGTCAAAAGTCTGCTCTTCAAAATATGACTCCAGCTTATATGCGAGTTCAACCTCCCCTTTACGACTAAAGGGCCCAACAGATGGAAGAAACCCGCTAAAGATAAAAAAAAATGACATCGACAATATAAGTTCAAAACAACACTGCACTTATTGAAATTAAAGAAACGACAAGGTTTCTCAGCAACAAAGAACCACGCTGTGCAGACTGGGTGATACTAGTCCCGCATCAATTCTCTTTCACCTTGGAAGAGCTCGACTTCGTGAGCTCAGAAGAAAGAGGTGCAGCGTAAGGAGGGAAATACTCAAACAAATCAGCAACATTAAAAATGGGAGAAATCTGCCATTCAGAAGGGAGGTCGATGAGATAAGCATTTGGCCCGAGTTGTTTCTTGATAGTGAATGGTCCGAACTTCTGAGATTAATGTTTATGGTAAGTACCAACTGGAAAATGTTCTTTGCGTAGATGCACCATAATAAGGTCACCCACATCAAAGGTTTTAGGATGACGAGAGCGATCCGCGGCAAGCTTGTAATGCTCATTAGCGACCTCTAACTATTGGCGCACCAAGGTGTGGTCACAGAGTATACGTTCAGCAAGAGAATCGGCAGCTTTGCTATTAGATTTGGGAAGCACGACAAGGTCCAAAGTGTGATTAGGGAGTTTGGTGTAGACAACAGAGAAGAGTGAATGACCAATGGAATGATTGACCATGCTATTGTAGGCGAACTTTGCTTGTGGGAGAGCAGAATCCCATTGTCCATGTTTTTCACCCACAGTGCTTCGGATCATAGTGCTGAGAGTAAGGTTCATGACCTTGGTTTGTTCGTCAGTTTAGGGATGGTAGGCACTGCTCAGCTGGAGGACAGTACTAAAATGACACCATAAAACACACCAAAAGTGACTTACAAACTTCACATCACGATCCAAAGTGATGGTACGAGGGATACCATGAAGCCGAACGATCTCGCGAAAGAAAATGTTGGCAATATTACTAGCATCAGAAGTATGCTTGCATGGACTAAAATGTGCCATTTTAGAGAAACAATCCACCACAACAAAAACGGAGTCAACATGTCGGGCTGTTCAGGGAAGAACAAGAACAAAATCTATCTAAATGTCTTCCCATATGTTTTCTGGGATAGAGAGAGGAGTGTAAAACCTAGTATCTTGTGTTATACCTTTTGGAATTTGACATGTAGGGCAGCGTTGGACATAGTTGGTGATGTCTCGCCGAAGATGTGGCCAAACAAAACACCCTTCAATAGAGGCAATGGTTTTGTCACGGCCGAAGTGAGTGGTGAGGCCATTGCCATGGAGCTCATGAACATGATCACGAAGGGAGGTCCGAGGCAAACAGAGCTGAATACCTTTAAAAAGATAACCACCCTGAATATGAAAATCCTTATGTGAGCCGGTGGGAAAACAATGAGACCGTATCTGTCTGAAGTCTTCATCATCAGCATAAAGTTGTTTGAGGGTGTCGAATCCCAAAACTCCAGAATGAAGAATAGTGAGTATGGTACTCCTGCGACTTAAGGCATTGGTAACTCGATTTTGATGACCTGCCTTATGTTTAAAGACGAATGTAAATTTCTGAAGATAAATTATCCATCGTGCATGCATCCGGTTGATGGACTTTTGTGAATTCAAGAATTTAAGGGCCTAATGATCACTATGTAGAATGAACTCAGCAGCTAAGAGATAATGTTCCCAATATTGTAGGGCTTGAATGACAGCATATAACTCTTGTTCATATGTGGACCACTTTTGTCTTGCATCACTGAGTTTCTCGCTAAAGAACTCGATGGGTTTGCCCTCCTGCATTAAGGCAGCTCCTATGCCAAGCATTGAGGTGTCACTTTCCACTTCAAACACTTTAGTAAAATCTGGTAAAGTAAGAACCAGTGCGAAACATAACCTGTCTTTGATAATGGAGAAACTGGTCTCTTGTTCGGTTCCCCAAGTGAAGCTTCCCTGTTTCAAACATCCCGTTATTGGTGCCATGACACTACTAAAACCATGAATAAAGCACCAATAAAATGTCGTGAGGCCACAGAAGCTCTGTACGTCATGTACAGTACGAGGAATTGGCTAGTCTTGGATGCATTGTATCTTGGCTGGATCGATTTTGACACCTGTAGAACTAATAATAAAACCAAGAAACAAAAGTTGGTCAACTTTAAATTCACACTTCTTCAGGTTGAGGTAGAGCTTGTTGTCACAGAGGGCTTGAAAGATGCTTTAAAGATGGTCCAAATGCTTAGTTTCAGTTTTGCTGTAAATAAGGATATCGTCAAAATACACCGCCATATACTTTTCAATGAAAGGATTCAAGACTTGGTTCATCAGTCTCATGAAGGTACCTGGGGTATTGGTAAGACCGAATGGCATTACAAGCATTCATATAATCCCTCCTGTGTTTTGAACTATTGGCTGGTTGGACTTGGAAAGAAGTTGAGAGTTTAGTGCTCTAAATGGTTTAAAAAGTTTAGTTAGAGTCGCACTTATTGGTGTGTTGAATATGCTAAGTGGCTTTAGTTGGCCATTTGTATTTTGTTCGGTGGATTATTTACTGTTAGGGAATGACCTTCCCAATAAACACACAATAATAGAAGCGATAAAATAAATGTGAAAAATAATGCCGAAATAAAATAAACAGGACATACAAAATTAGCATGATTCACCAACTTGGCTACGTCCACAGAGCTACTGCAGAGTTTCACTATTGGGAGAAAAGGAACCTTTACAAGTGTTTACACTCAACACTCTCAACTTACACCCCAGACCCCTAATACACCCAAGGGAAAAAATTGTATTTTTCTCTCACTCTCAAAGAACAAAATCTCACAATTCTACTCTCACTAAACACTTGGTATTTCTCATTTTTCTGGGATGAAAACAAATGAAGAATTGGGTCCCTATTTATAGTTGAGGCTCACCAACCTTTTACACATTTCTTTCTCATATTTTCCTTATATAACACACGAATTGTACACGGTTTTTTTTGTTATGTATTAACTGGCCTTTTTCTTTTCTTTTCACCGTGTATTAAATACGGTTTGTACACAGAGCAATAAATGCTCTACTATTAACAATCTCCTACTTGAAGACTAATTTTAATTATATCTTCACACTCGATCAATGCAACAGCTTGTCTCCTCTTCTTCATGCTTGCAAGCCAACTGAAGCTAAACACAACTTCAATTTGTCAGTGGTCACCGTTTTAGTTAATACATTCGCTGGGTTCTTGCTTACTGAAATCTTATCTAGCATCAAGACTCCAACTTCCAAAGCTGAGCATATGAAGTGATACCGAACTTGTATATGCTTTGTCCGAGCATGATACAAAGGGTTCTTCGCAAGATAAATAGCACTATGACTGTCACAATGCAAAGTGTTCTTCCCATAATTCTGACCTAGTTCCTCCAAGAAGCTCTGCAACCAGATCAACTCCTTGCTTGCTTCTGTCATAGCAACGTACTCTACTTTAGTAGTGGATAGAGCGACAATCTTTTGTAGCATTGAGACCCAGCTCATCGCTGTACCACCAAATGTGAATACATATCCAGTAGTACTCTTTCTACTGTCTACATCACTAGCCATACCAGCATCTACATAGCCTTGTAAACCCAGATCTAACTTTCTGAAGCATAGTGCCATATTACTAGTACCTCTCAAGTATCTGAGAATCCACTTCACTGCTTCCCAGTGTTGTTTTCCTGGATTACTCATGTATCGGCTCACAACTCCCACTGTGATGAGGACATCAAGGCTGTCAAGATTCGTGATCCAGTACAAGTTCCTATTGGTCCAGTGACGAGGGCTCGAGCTAAAAGATTCAAAGAAGAGC
>JXTC01000142.1:638832-661134 GCA_002914845.1 Trema orientale | reverse complement strand
CGGGTTGCGGTTTCCATCAAACTTGAAAGGTCTTGGGGTTTCGTTTTCCAGATTTGGTAATGGGTTTCGTCACGTTGTTGGCGAGGTTCGTATCACACTGCATGTGCTATATCCGGTCTGATACATACCATGGCATAGATGAGGCTACCAATAGCAGAAGAATAAGGCACCTTGGCCATGTGAGCTCGCTCCTGCTCTGTTGAGGGTGACTGTTCCTTGGTTAGTTTGAAGTTACTAGCCAAAGGAGTACTTACAGGCTTTGCATCATCCATGTTGAATCTCCTAAGCACCTTCTTCACATACTCCTCTTGAGATAGTTTCAAACTCCCATTCACCCTATCTCTAGAAATCGGCATCCCAAGGATTTGCTTTGCAGCTCCCAAATCCTTCATAGAAAACTCCATTGACAATTCTTTCTTGAGCTTATCAATTTCTTCCATATTAGTTCCATCAATCAACATATCATCTATATACCGAAGTAGAATAATATAAGAATTGTTAAACCTCTTCACATAACAGCAGTGATTTACTGGCACCACAAGTAAACACTGTTACTCATAAACACATCGAACTTCTTATACCAATGTCATGGAGCCTGTTTCAGGCCATACATACTCTTTTGAAGTCTGCACACTATTCTCTCCTTCTCTTGTACTTTAAAACATTGTGGCTTCTTCATATAAATTTCTTCTTCCAAGTCACCATGAAGAAATGCCGTCTTGACATCTAATTACTCCAGATGCAAGTCTTCTTTAGCCACCAACCCAAGTATTGTTCTGATACTGGTCAATTTGACCACTGGAGAGAAAATCTCAGTGTAATCGATGCCTTCCTTCGGTTGAAAGCCTTTGACAACAAGCCTTGCCTTGTACCGTTTATTACCATCATGTTCTTATTTTATTCCATACACCCACTTGTTCTGTAATGCCTTTTTTCCTTCTGGTAGTTTGGCCAGTTCCCATGTCTGATTGGACGCCAGTGACTCCATCTCATCTTTCATGGCTAACTCCCACTTCGTTGACTCATCATTTTGCACCACTTCTTCATCAGTCTCTGGCTCGCCTTTATCAGTCAACAGAATGTAATGCAGTGCTGGAGAATATCTCTGAGGAGGTCGAATTATTCTGGAAGATCTTCTGAGTTCACCCACTGGGATCTGTGGGTCTGCTGCTGGTGCTACAACTTCTTGATCTTTCTCGCCATCATTAATCTTTATTTCATATGTTGGGATCTCATTCAATAGTATTACCCTAGCTTTTTTTACTTCAGGACATACACTATCAGTTCCGGTACCCAATCTGTCCCTATACATACCTCCTCGTTGAATATGACATCCCTGCTCCTGATGATCTTCCGATTTTGGTCATCCCAAAAACGATAACCAAAATCAGCATCACCATAACCAATAAAGAAACACTTCTCAGATTTGGGATCAAGTTTACTTCTATTAGCAAGGTCAATATGAACATAAGACAAGCAACCAAACACTTTCAGAAAAGAAAGGTTTACCTCTTTACTGCTCCAGACCTCTTCTGGTATTCTGAAGTCCAATGGTACTGATGGTCCTCTGTTGATAAGATATGCAGTGGTGTTAACTGCATCGGCCCAAAATATTTTTGACAACCCTGCGTGCAATCTTATGCTTCTTGCATGTTCATTTAGGGTTTTATTCATTCTTTCAGTAACGCCATTCTGTTGAGGTTTCCTTGAAATGGTTTTCTCGAACTTGATCCTATTATTGGCACAATACCTGTTGAAATTATCATCATCATATTCTCCCCCATTATCAAACTGTAAGCATTTCACTTTCAGATTAGTTTCGTTCTCAACCATGACTTCCCATTTCTTAAAGGTATCGTAAACATCAGAAGTATTTTTCAAAAAATAAACCCATACATTTCTGCTCGAATCGTCAATGAATGTCACATAATATCTAGAGCCTCCAAGGGATGTCACAGGAGATGGCCCCCACACGTTTGTATGAACTAGCTCCAACTTTGCTGCTTTCGGTTCTCCTCTACCTTTCGAAAAGCTCACCCTTTTCTGCTTGCCAAAGATACAGCTTTCACACAGGCTGTGCTCAACTGACTTCAGCTTTGGTAGCTTTCCTTTTGATAGTATTATCTTCATTCCCTTCTCGCTCATATGCCCAAGTCTATAGTGCCATAGACTTGAATGAACACCAGCATTGACAGTCGCTAATGTATCTCTACAACTGGAAATTATGTAAAGAGTTCCAGTTTTGTTTCCTCGAGCAACAACCATGGCTCCTTTGCTAACCTTCCACGAACCACCAGTAAATGTCATATTGTGTCCTTCCTCGTCAAGTTATCTCACCGATATAAGGTTCCGCATCAATCTCGGTACATGCTTTGCTTTCTGGATTTTCCACACCGATCCATTTGACATCTTCAGACGAATATCACCTATACCAACAATATTTAAAGGTTCTCCATTGGCTAAATAAACCTTTTCATAATTACCAGCAACATAATTTTCTAATACATCACAGTGTGCAGTGGTATGAAACGAAACTCCAGAGTCTAAGATCCAAGAGTCAGTTGGATTATCTACAGATAATAGTAAAGCGTCTTGTACCTCATCAGTCACAGTATTCGCATCGTTTCTACTATCGTCTCTCCTTGGTGCTCTGCAATTCTTTTTTATGTGGCCAGTCTTGCCACAATTCCAGCATTCTGGTCTTCTTCCAGATCTGGACTTGTCTCTGTCATTCCTTGACTTGGATCTACCATGACCCTAGTTAGAATTCTTCTCCCTACTGCTGCCCCTGTTCTCGAGATTTAGGGCAGAACTCGATGATGCGCCTTCACCCGAATCAATTCTGCGAACTTCTTCTGCCAAAATTCGATCTCTAACATCATTGAATTGTAGCTTTCCTTTGCCTAAAGAATTGCTAACCGCATTCCTCATTGGTTCCCAGCTATTTGGTAGAGATACTAGAAGAATTAGAGCATGAACTTCATCGTCAAAATTAATTTCGACTGACGTCAACTGAGAGACGATCGTGTTGAACTCATTGATATGTGTTGCAACTTAAGTACCTTCTCCCATCTTTAGATAAAACAACTTCTTCATCAGATGTACCTTGTTATTTGCCGATGGTTTCTCATACATGTCTGACAGGATACTCATCATCTCTGCTGTGGTTTTCACCTCCGCTATATTATGAGCAACGTTCTTCATTAGCGTCAATCGGATTATGCCTAATAACTGTCGATCAAGGAGTTCCCAGTCGTCATTCTTCATCTTCTCGGATTTTTTTTCGTGATAGAGGCTGATGCAATTTTTTACTATGCAGATAATCATTGATCTATAATCTCTAGTACGAGAAGTCTGTACCATCGAACTTGTCAATTCTGGGTCCTGATCCTTCACTCCGGCTATCTCTCCCACTAAATTGAACCTTCTCTCCGATACTAGTTTTTAGGGAATGACCTCCCCAATAAACACACAATAGTAGAAGGGATAAAATAAATGTGAAAAATAATGCCGAAATAAAATAAAAAGGACATACAAAATTAGCGTGGTTCACCAACTTGGCTACGTCCACGGAGCTGCTGCAGAGTTTCACTATTGGGAGAAAATGAGCCTTTACGAGTGTTTACACTCAACACTCTCAACTCACACCCCAGACTCCGAATACATTCAAGAGAAAAAATTGTATTTTTCTCTCACTCTCAAAGAATAAAATCTCACAATTTTACTCTCACTAAACACTTGGTGTTTCTCACTTTTCTGGGATGAAAACAAATGAGGAATAGGGTCCCTATTTATAATTGAGACTCACCAACTCTTTACATATTTTTTTCTCATATTTTCCTTATATAGCACACGAATTGTACACGGTTTTTTTTATCATGTATTAACTTGCCTTTTTCTTTACTTTTCACCGTGTATTAAACACGGTTTGTACACAGAGCAATAAATGCTCTACTTTTAACATTTACCACCCTCTTTCCCCATCTCTTCTTCTTTCTTTCTTCTACTTATATTATATATCGTCAATGCTATTAGTACATACCCCTCTCTCTCTAGCTCGCTCTTTCTTTCTTGGACTATCATTAGAAACAAAAAAAGAAAAACGAAAATTAATTACCTGTTTTCGTTTCACATGATCCACGAGTTGAAAAGAAGTAATTAAAATTGTATTTGATAATTTGTTAAGAACTTTAAACCGTAGATTAGAGTAAGATGTTGTGATCAGACGTGTTTGACGAGTGACATTTTCATTTTAATAGAAAATTGTGATCTATTAAGATTATGATATTATGATATTAAGTTTTAAGTCGGTATTTTTTTCAAAAAAAAAAGGTTTTAATTTGGTATTAATAATGGGTCCAACTTGTATTTTTTCACATTCTTGTGTAAAGAACTATAAAAACTATAATATTCATATAAAATTTAATATACATATATATAAAATCGAAGTCACAATTGGAAAAGATGTAGTAGGCGTACGCTTTTTGTTTTTGCTAAAAAAAGTGGTATGTTGAACAACTAAAAGCACACTGCAAGAATAGGATAACTGTCCCTCAGATATTAACTACGAATTAATTATCATAATTGCTGAAAATGATTTGTAACTCTTTTCAATGTGGGGGGATTTTTTTTTTTTTCTTTGTAAAGGCAGGGAATTTAATATTTGATATCATGTAAATAAACATTCGTTGTTTTCTAACATGAATACACTTTGCTTTCCCTGCGTTTATTTGTTCTTTCCTTTTTAAAGCTTTTGCCAACTAATGTATAGTAATGTCAACTATATGGTTCTAGTAATAAATTGCAATAAATTACGAAGGCATACATCTGTGGGGTAGGGACAGGAGGTGAGATCCATTGTCGTTGTCGTTGTACAATAGCGAGTATTTGCCTCTTCTGCGTATTACGACTGCAAATACGACATTATTATAGCTTTTTTTATTTGTCATCCTAATTTGTAATTTCCACGTCCTGCTCTCTCTATATATGAATGTGTGTATATATATATGCTTATATATATACACTTATACAATAATGTCGTCGGACTCGTTCTCTCGGCTGTTGTTTGAGTCTAGTCTTTTGTAGAAGAAGAAGCAATTAGTGTGGTTTCGAAACAGAGCGGTCAGTAGATCCTAATTCGGACGCAGTGGAAGAGGGAGAGAGAGAGAGAGAGCGATGGTGGGGCTGGCGAGACCACAAATCGTTCTATTTGTTTCATCTATTGTTCAGCTGAGCTACAGCAATGGCGGTTGGGGAGCCATTCACACTGATATATATGCCTGCAGAGTATGCTCTGCTATTTTCACACTCTCTGGTTTTTTCTTCTTTCCTTATTTTTTTTTTTAACATAGTTGTATTAGACTTGAATTGATTAGACATTACTTGGCAACAATTATGTGTTTTTTTTTTTTTTTTGGAAACAAAAAAATAAAACGAATAGAAAAAAATAGTCTCAACAAATGTTGTCAGGTCGTTCGAGAAATCATCACCATACATTTTACTTTTAGAAAAAAAAAAATACAAATGTTGTCTAGGAAGCCAATTGTTTTCGTTTATTTCGAGGGAAAAGAAAAAGCTAAAAGGGTTAATTACAAGCAAAGGGTCATTTGGTTTTTCATTTTTTTTTTAATTTTATATTTTTGGGCAATACATGGATTTTTCATCGAAACTGGCAATAAATAAGAAGAAGTTTATTTGGGTTATTGGTTATTAAAATAATAATAATAATAATAATAATAATACACATTGGCTTTATATTGAATTGAAAATATAATGTTATTACTATGAATATCTTACATTGGTTTCCTAGAATATACTCTCTCCATTTGAAGTTATAGCATTTTTGTTAATTGTATTTGTTTAAAGTGCTATGTGAATTTATTATTATTAATTTATTCTTGAGTCGATTTTTTTAGGCAGACGTATTGTTAAGAGGGTACTTTCGATGGAATTCAAGGCGTGCTCTAGAGGTCTTGGATCAAGTTTTTCCGAAGGTATTACATTATTAACACTATGTTGTAGCTGTAAAAGCCAATCTCTTTCAAGGGTATTTGTCTAGCCCTGTCCTTGTTACCGGACCATACATATTTTCTTATATCTGTTAGAACGGTTCGAGTTTTGCTGTTTGGTTGGTTGAATTTGGTTAATCTGACGTAGTATCAGAGTATGACATAGAATCAGAGTAAGAGGTCTTGAGTTTGAATCCCTATTTTATGAGTTGGTAATCTAACAATCTTCCGTGCTGTTGAAATCTGTTACCTTTTTCCGAATCTCGTGTGATTCCCATTTGAGTTTGGAAGTGACTTGCAAAGCCACATTGTTTTTACAACTGTAAATATGTGATGATCAATGTTTTTACTGTTTTTTTATTTTTTTTATATCAGAATTGTTGAATTAGTCTTTGATCACGAGTTTTTCCAGAAACTTAACAGAGACAGTGGAATTTGGTGAATTACACACGCATACATTACTTTCTTTGACAGGCCTTAATTTCCTTGCTTCTGATAGTTGTCATCTGATTCCAAGAATATGTTCTGTGAAATTTAGGATGCTGCCGTACAACCGTCTTTGGTGATAGTTTATTTTGGCGGTAATGATTCAACGGGCTTAGGCCCTCACGTACCGCTTCCTGAATACATAGAGAACATGAGAAAGATGGCAAGATATCTTCAGGTACTTTTTTCATACAGAAAACAATTTTACATCTTGTATTACGAGTGAGAAAGAAAACATTGTAGTGCAGTGTGTGTGGCCAAGAAAATAGGCTTATGACTTGTTGAAGGGCCCTTAATCAATACAAGTCTATTTAATTTAAGGTTCTTTGGATCTGTGAATAAAAGAAGTGCTATTCATTATTTGTTTACACGAAAGGTCAGCAAGGTCAACAATTATACCAATTCAAGGCTTAAACATGAATATATGGTGTCATATATTGAATTGTTGAACTCACATTATGTCAACATGGTCAATGTCTATAAAACAGATTCAGGGAAGAGTTTAAACTTAAAAACTCAGTTCAAAGTGATGAAATTATGTATCTCGTGCGACTTTTTGTTTACATGGTTTAAACAATTTGAATTAGCTTTTCTTGCATGTAGTTATCTTAGTTTCACCATCAAATTCAAATGTTTTATTTTGCTTTCTAGCATTGATCATTTTCTTAAACCTCAATATATATTTTAAACCAGAGCCTTTCAGATTCAACACGCATAATCTTTCTTAGTTCTCCTCCTGTGAACGAGGAGAAACTTCGTAAAAGATCGAGGTATGCAATATCTTTTGTATGTTGTTTCCTGTTTTCTTTTTTCTTTTCATAGTATAATTGGGATTCTAAAACTAGGGTTTTATGTTCCTAACAGTGGGATATTTAGTAAGCTACTAAGAACTAATGAGCTGTGCCAACAGTATTCAGAAAGCTGCATAAAGGTGGGCCAGGAAACAGGTGTAAAGGTTATTGATCTTTTTACTGCGTTTCAGAGAAGAGATGATTGGATGAATACTTGCTTTACGTAAGTTTTCCTGCTAGCATATTCCTACATGTTCCTTTTTGAAATAACACTGATTTTGACAGTGGATTTTGTTGACTTGAATCAACCATTCCTGCTTAAGTGCTAAAGTTTGTTCAATTTTCGTACACTCTGTCCTGTCCTTCTCCTGTGTTGTTTCTTGAATGTTCTAGTAGTGCACATTAGGGGAGTAACTAGTGATTGTTTGAGTTCGATTTAGCCCTTACTTCATTGCAATTATATAACCATTATGGGTGTCAGTAGCTACAGGTTTGTGTGAGTGCATATGCTCATATGTTATGAACGAAGCTTACTGGACTTATCAGCTAATGATCCCTATAGGGTATCTTACTTAGACGATAATCATCTCCTCTTCCTCAAGCAAAGCTAAATGGAGATCGTCATTGTTTGCAAAACCTCCATGATGAGCTCTGCCTTCAAAACTTTTGTGACATTTAAATATCTGTGGTCTAATATAATATTGGCTTACAATGTCAAGAGTGAAATAAGTTTTGCATTAACTTTGAAAAGGAAATTCAGCTTTGGTCGTCTTATTGCAGGGGTGGGATTCATTTATCCACGAAAGGGAGCAAGATAGTTGAGGAGGAGATATTGACGGTATCCAAGAACACCGAGTGGAAGCCATGCCTACATTGGAAGTCCACGCCAACAGAATTTGCAGAGGACTCGTCGTATGATTTTGTTGCAGCCGACGGGAAGGCGACCTTGAATCCCTCTGAGTGGACTTCTCACAGGGAGTTTCAGTGGGACTAGTTTTGGTGGTGATCTTTCTGCCCGCTTTCACATTAATGTGGGAGGAGCTTTGCATTTGTAACTGAATAATGAAGATGTAATATTGTTGCATGACACGAGCCCAGAATGGGAAAAGCAGGCAAGTAAAGGGAGAGTAGGAAGACTGAATACGCATGGTGAAAATTCTAGTTGTATAGTGCAAAAACCTATTATTTGATATTTTTAGTGCTGGTAATTGCCTAACACTTAGGGAAAATCATACATGCATGCAAACTATGGAAAACACATGATCACATCATGAACACAGCGGAAAAGTTATCAGATTTAGGTTTTAAAATTTTCATGAAAATAATTTTCATAACCATAGAACATGCATATATCAATTACAGGATCATGTATAATATAAATCAAACACAGATACATAAACCTTAGAAATGAGATTAGGATTTACCTCTTATAGAGTGCTCCAACCCTAAATCTTCTTGTCTATGCTCCTGCTCTTGGTTGATGAGATGAGTGGGCACCAAGTTGAATTCTTCGTTGGAGAATGATCAAGAACACCTTCTTAATCCTTTGGAATATCGAGACGTGAGATGAGACTGAGATTGTAGGAAATTTGTCTCTCCTCTCATTCTCAGCCTTGGCCGAATTCTCTCTCTCCCTTTCCCTCCATTTTTCGTGTAACACTGCTAGGGTTACTGTGCAGTTTTTCTCTTATATATCTTATATATATGGGGCCCAAAACTGCTAATCCTAGTCCAACTAGGATTGGGTTTGTTTTTCAATTCGAGCTATAGGTGTATTTTTATAAATATGTCCAACTCATGTAACTTATTTATAAAAATACCAATTTCTGTGTAGAATCATTATTTGTGGTAATACAAGAATTGAGTTAGGGCACTCCAATTCTTTATATTACCTGGTCCAGTTCAATACACATAACTTATTTATATTGTACTAGTGTTTTTATCAAAAGTCAAACACTTTAATGAGTTGAAACACATCATTTCTGTTGAGATAAACAAATACTATAATCTTTAGTAAATAAAGTATTCCATCTTTATTTACAGATTGTGAACTAGTTAATTTAGACTTAGATAAAGAAACAAGTCTCTCCATAATTAATACTTAATCATGTTTGTTATACACAAATAAAGTCATGGAATCTTTTTCAGATAAATAAACTATTCAACTGAGACAGTTTAAACTAATAAATATTATAATTGCATATAAAAGAAAGTTATTTACATTAAAAAGATAAATTAGAAATTAATATACTTTTTAGGGCAAATATCCCAACATCTAGTGCACTACACTTTGTTCTTGTAAACAATAAATTCTAAAGAGACGTTGTTATAATAGCCTTGTTTCATTATAGAGAGAGACAAGAAGAAAAAGGGCCTTGTGCTATTACACGTGGCTAGTAGTAGTATTAGAGGACGTCAATGTAGCGTAGCCAGTGTCATTACTAGATTCGGAATTTTGAAAATTCTTTGCATTTGATATCAGCATCTTTTACATAATTCATTCATTCCTTCAATGATTTGTCACGTAAAAGAACCATATGAATTTGACACGAGCTTTTATTTGTTAGTTACTCCTTTAAGAGCACTCACAAAATATGTGTGGTCTTCTATTCATAAACTGGAAATGATTAATTTTGTTTGTGGCCTTTTGTTATCTTCTAAATAAAGGAGCCCCTGTCAATTATCACACAACGTGGTGTTTTTTTTTTTTTTTTCAATAAGTTAAACAATATGTCGTTTATTGTGATCTGATAACGAATGTTGTTTATTACAAACGACAAAAAAATACAAAAAGGAAATAATATTTTTTTTAATAAGTTAAACGATATGCCGTTATTGTGATCTGGTAACGGATGTTGTTTATTTCAAATGACAAGAAAATACAAAAGGGAAATAATGTCTCTCCTTTAAAGTTGGAAACCACAGAAAACATTTGGTTATAACATGTCCATTAAAAAAAAATAAAAAATTGAGAGGTGTTGATGTAGATTTTGATTCGTGAACTAACGCAGGCCATGCACCTTTAAATACTTCTTCTTAAAAGAAGCTAAACCTCAGATTTAGTGGAGACGTGGTCTGTATAATCTTGAATAAGATTGTAGATGGACTTTTTACTAGTTAATGATATTTGTACGGGTATCGTACCTGCCAATTCTCTTTCATAAAATGGCATTAGTAGTGTGTTGAATGAAGTACAAGATGAATAGTAGATAAATAGTGATAGTTTTATGTATTTTTGGGAAGTAGCGAGAGAGAATAAAAGAAGTGAGGAAAAAAGGTAAAGAGACAAATATGATTGGGAATTGTGGTAACTTATCTTTTTTAGGTGAATATAAGACTATTTATAGTGGCTGTGTGGTCCCCAAAATGCTATAGAGTTGAAGTCCACCTATCCCTGAAAAGATACAAAGGAATCGTACTTACCTGCTTGTACAGACAAGAATGTGTGATTAGCCCAGGTGTCATTCTTTTTATGGCTTGCACTGTCTCCCATGTGTTAAGGTAATGAAGCTGCTTATGTTACTTGGTTGGAGTTTTGCACTCCTAAGTGGTCGAATAGCGTGCTCGACTAATTATTGTTGGTGGTCTTCGTGTACATGCTCAGGATGACCGAGCAGATTATATCATCCAACTGGGGCTTGGTCTCCAATTCAGACATTTGGCTTCTTTGTCAGTCCAACTATGTTGTCTAGCTTTTAAGAGTTGCTCGGTTTGTTCGTATAGGTTGTAGCAGCTGACCCAATCCTGGTCTTCTATTTTGAAGACTTGGTCGGCCTGTTACGCATCTGACTAAGACCTTTGACTTTCTAGAGGTTGCTCACCCTGTTTATGATTAATCCACTTTGTCTTCCATAAGTTGTTTAGCTTATAATGAGTTTGGTATTATTTTGGGTGTTAGCCACGACATGTCGTTTTTGATCTTGCTCAGAAGTCGCGTGTCATCTTTTGATAGGCTAGGGAAAATTACCCCCAACATTTGCCCCCGAGTTCCTATTATGACTTGCTCGAATTGTGAACTTTGCTATTATCTGCTCAGACCAAAAACCGTGCTCATACCTGTTCTAAAACATGGCCCCGATCTGGTCTGGTCGAAAAGGTAATTGGTTTTACTTGGTCAAGCTATATGATTCGCTTAGGCTGAGTCAGTGTGGTTAATGGGTGGTTACTGGGATTCACGTAGTCGTCGAAATTATTACAAAGTATTAAATGAAAAGTGCTGCTTTTTTCTCAGGAAAATGTAAACATATTCTCGTATCCATTCAGTTAGCTGCTAAGCTACATGATAAGTGAATTTTGTTCACTTATTTAGTTATATTTTTATCTTTCTTTTCACTTAAGTTCCTTAACTTTTAACTTAGTTCTTATGTTTTTATTTATTTTTCTCAGGTTTGGACTAGCTGTAGAAGCATTTGTAAGATTAAAAAATTGTTAATAGGCTAAAATATGGCATTTTGGGCAAAGGCTCAAGTGTCGCGGTAGCACCGCAATGCTCAAGGTTTTGGAATTTTTTTCCAGAACCTCCAATGCTGCAGTGCTGCCCTAATTTCTACCCAGCACCGCGGCACTGAAAGGACAGCGCCGCGATACTATCCTCTGGAGCTTTTAAGCCAGTTTGTTTAGGGCCACAACGCTGTCCACCTAGCGCTGCCACGTTGGCACGTGTTCTGGTGCTTTTTGGCTAGATTTGACCTAGCCTCCAAGGGGATATAAAAGGGATCTTTTGGAATCCGAGAGGGACATCTGAGGAGGCATTTTTTCAAAGCTTTGGAGCTATTTTGAAGGAACAAAGGGGAATGAAGAGGAGCATATGAAGAGAATCTCATCATTTCAAAAAGAATTCTTCTTCTTTTCCTTTTATTCTTTTGATGTTGACAATTGTTGGATTGTGTTTGTTCTTTTCTACCATGAACTAATACTTTTATCTAGAGGAATAATGTAACTTGACTTGAACCTATGTCTTGATTCTCAATGTTGATTTTGTGAGTTTCTCATTCGGTTATTTGTGTTACTTTTGTTTTTATTGTTTCTCAATTGATTGGCCACCTTTGGGATGTTGTTGATTCTAGAATTTTGACTTAGAAAGTAAAATTGTTGAATTGGGTTAAAAGTGACACAATCTATAATTACATGGTGTTTGAGAAAACCTATTTAACTTTTGAAGCTTATTTAAAAGCTATTAGACTTAATGAACTTTTGTTCTTGAATTTTGAATAGAGATATTGAAATTAAGAATTGAAGATTGTTTTCTATTAACTCTTGAAAAAGATAGTAGAATTACTTAAGGATTCTAGCTTATAATCACTTTAGAAATTGGGTTAAAGTGGACTTGAGAATTGAAAGGCATAAGAGATAGTTAAGTGAAATCAAACTTCTAGTATTTTTACCATATTATTGCCTCTTTTGCTATAATTTATCTTACCATAGTTACCGTTTGATCTTTGATTCTTACAATTTCAATTTTAAGTTAGTTACTCTACCACCACTTTTTAATTGAATTCTCTAGATAAATTTGGATTACTGAATTACGGTACTTAGTAGAATTTAATTCCAATCTTTGTGGATTCGACAACCCTATGTACCCTTTTTTTTACTATAAACTTGACACTGTATACTTGTGGTATAGTTTACGTCTATAAAAATAGCATAACACTGCATGTCCCTTATTTACGTTGTTTTGTGGCCATTTGATTGATATGACAATCAGGGATTTTTCTTGATTTTTCCATGGAATGGGAAACGTCGCATTTTGAAAGCTTTTATATGTTTTCTCACATTGTATTGCAATATGGCCAGGATCTCGATTGGACCGTTCTGATCAACCTGTGGCTTAGGCTTATAAATAGGCCTTCAATAACTCTTAAAAGTTCCACTCTTTTTTCATTTTCATATGGCTAATCTCTTTCCTTCGAAGTTCTTACTTTATTATTCTCTAAAAAACATGTTCCTTCTTATCTTGCATATAGTGTATCTACTTTCTTTCACTTAGGTAAACATCAAGTTTTTCTTATTTTCTTCATCTTTCCATATGTTTTCGGACCTTGCTCATGTATTCCTTGAATAAATTTTTATTATTCTTCATCGCATCTTAGTGCCCATAGATTTCTCGGACTTGTTCTTCAGGCTTCCTAGTTTTTTTTTTACTTCAGATATCATCTTTTTGTATCTGGGTTTAAATCCTATATTTTACACTCACCTTTTGATTTCTTTGCGTTTTTAGTTTCAAGTTTTTGGGCTTTCGACCTGATCAGATCGAGGGTTCAGATGGACCCTAATGCTACTGTTCCAGACGAGAACGAAGGTTCTGAACACTCCAATTTGTCCAAACATTTTCTGAGAGGAATTGTTCTTGGGCTGGCCCCTGTTCTAGTAATAGACCTTGTCTCTTCTAAATGTGGGGGTGAGGTTGTATCCGGGTCAGAGCCGAGCATGGTGAGGTGTGGTCTACAGTGGGGATAGTTGACTCGGGTCTCAAGCATGTTCCTGGTGAGGTCAACTTGGTCGGAGCAAAAGTAGTCCTACCCGATCCATTACCCGAACATGTTAAAGGGGAGGCTATAGTGGTTGGAGATTCCTTAGATGACGAAAACGACGCAACTCTTGATCTTAAGCTTATGTTGACCGAAATTTTGATGATCAAATTTGATGGCCACCTACCCGACCTTTCCATAGCTACAAGGGCTCTCGCTAATTATGATGTCTCATGACCTATGTTGGATATACTTTTAGGTGAGCCAGCAGTTCTTCAAGGACTCCTTTCTTTTCTTATGTCCAACTACGAAGAGACTAAAGACGAGCCGATAGTGTTGAAAATGAGTAAACCAAATATTAGGATTTGTTATTCCATTCTTGCATGCTTACAAATCCAAACCCAAGCTCTAAACCCAAATACCCTAAGCATGAGCAAATAAATGGCCTGAGGAGGTGGTCAAAAAAGAGGCCGAAAAGCTTCCAGGATAGCAGGAAACCCCACGGTCAAGGGAATTGATCATGCCAGACTAATAACAAACTATAATAATAATAATTTTTCATCCACCATGACCGATGAATTACACTTGAGTGTCTGAACTCATTATGATATCCAGGAACATCCACCAAGACAGGGTGATGTACTGAGCCGACCACCAAGTAAATGTATTACCCGTTACCTGGGAATTTTTATGGTAGGTTTAAGATTGCCTCTCACCCTTTCCGGCACAAATTCTTCTCCTGCTGCTAGATTTTCCCGACCCAACTGAACTCTAATGGGTGGAGAGTCCTGATCGCATTGTGGGTAACATTCAGATTAGAGGGCTAGCCAAACATTACCCTCCCAATAATCAAATATTTGTACCAGCTGAAGAACGCTTCGAATAAGCATGGGTTGTACTACCTACAACCATACTCTTTGGAGACCCCTCGCGAGGAGGGTGATGAATCGAGGCATACTGTCCCTATCCTTGGTCGGGATACATCAGATTAGCTAGAACTCCTCCCAAACTAAAGTGTGCATTGTCCCTAATACAATAAACATGAAATTTCAAGGACGAATCAATACTTACCTGAATGAAAGCCGCTCAGTGGACCTCAAAGGTGCGGTGCTTGCCCAGTTGCTCATTTACAGTTGATGGTGATGGCAACAGCAGTGCCAAACAATGGTAAACTTTTTCTTTTTTTTTTCTGGCTGGTAGCGCCGTGGTGCCAATGCCTAGAAAAAAATTTCAGTTTTTTTTTTTTTTCCGGTCGGGTGATGCCATGACGCCAAAAAGTGGCGCTGGGGTGCCAACGCCTGAAAAAAAATTTCAGTTTTTGTTCTTTCAGTCGAGTGGTGCCGGGGTGCCAACACCAGAGCTTGCGGCTGAAATTGGCGCTGAGGCGCCAAGTTTCTATTTGTGGCACCCCATATTAGTCCCGGAGTGCCAAATAGAGCTCCTGGGGTGCCAAAATGACAGCACTCTTTAAATTTTCTAAAATCCAGCCCCTCCACCAACATCTTCATCACTTTGTCTTCAACATAATCACAACAAAAGAATTTCAAAATATGCTTCCATCCTTATTAACATCACAGGTTTAGGTTACCTCCCAAGTAGCACTTATTAAACGTCCCTACCTTGACATTGCCATTTCGTATTGGGGATTGGTCGTGGCAAATGATGATTTGGCTCGATCAAGCTCTCCTCTTAAGTGTTCCTTGAGCCTTTGAATATCCACCTTGATTCTCCTAGTTAGGTTCTCATTGTCCACCTTAATAGCACCACATGGAGACACATTAGTCTCTTTGGATACCTCCCACCATCTTGACTTGAGCTTGCTCGGGAAGAGTTCTAAACAAGATGAACCAAGCACACCTCTTGGTCCCGGTTCAAAGTGGTGATTACCATACCTCTTCTTCTTCATCCTTTACCTTCTCGTATCCTTCTTGTATGGCTTGTGGTGGCTTGAGAAGGATAGTGAAGGCTCTATGACTTCAATTCGAGGATTAAACTCAAAAGATTGCTGTGGGGCTTCCACAACATTGGTTTTCTCTAGAGCCTTCCTTGCCTCTTCATCAACGGGATGAACAATAGGGGCCCCATGATTGATCAATGGAGCCTCCTTTAATGCATTGTCTTTAATTCTCTCCTTCACCAAGTCCACTCTATAACAGTCATCAGTGTCACTAGAAGAATCCACCTCTTTGAATACATTAAAGAATATCACTTGGTCCTTCACTCTCATAGTAAGTTCTCTTTTGTACACATCAATGACTGTCTTCCCGGTTGCTAAGAACAGTCTTTCAAGGATAATTAGAAGATTTTCATCTTCCTCCATGTCAAGAACAATGAAATCAGCTAGGAATAACAACTTGTCCACCTTCACAAGTACATTCTCAATGATTCCTCTTCGATACTTGATAGACCCATCTGCAAATTGGAGCATTGTCATAGTTGGCCTTGTTTAACTCAAACCAAGTTTTTGAGACACAGAGAATGACATTAAGTTGATACTAGCTCCCGAATCACGTATAGCCTTACAGAAGAAACGATCATTAATAGTGCAAGGAATGTTGAAGCTTCCCAGATCCTCGAGCTTAGGAGGAAGCTTGTTTTGAAGAATGGCAGTACACTCCTCCGTGAGAGCGACGGTCTCATATTCTCCCAATCTCCTTTTCTTGGAAAGGATGTCCTTCATAAACTTTACATAACTTGGTATTTTCTCAAGTTTTTCAGCAAAGGGAATGTTGATGTGTAGCTGCTTGAACACTTCCAAGAACTTGGAGAATTGTTGGTCAAGCTTCTTCTTTTGAGAGCATTGAGGAAAAGGCAATGGTGGCTCCATTATTTTCTTTGGCTTGCTCTTCTTTAACAACTTCTTTAACCGTTGGCTTCGAAGGGGAAGTGGACTTATCAACAGTCTTCAATAACTCTTTCCCACTTCTTAATGTAATAGCTTTACAATGCTCCTTACCTTCATTTCTTGGATTGACTTCGTTATTACTAGGTAACGCTTCTTGAGGTCAGTTGGTCATAGTGTTGGCCAATTGGCTAAGTTGAGTCTCCAAGGATCTCATAGTGTCCACTTGATTTTGGAGGGTAGCTTCATTCTTTGAGATGTGTTGCATAAGTATCTCCTCTATATATAGCTTCTTCTCTTGTGGTGGTTGCTTTTGATTCTGAAATCCTTAATGTTGCATTGATCTAGGATTAGGGTTCTGCCCTTGTTGGTTTTGGTTACTCCAAGAGAAATTGAGATAGTTTCTCTATCCCAGATTGTAAAAGTTGGAGTAGGGATTATTATGTTGCTGCTAGTTATAGTTCCCCACAAAGTGAGCCGACTCTACACTCAAAGGGCAATAAGAACTCAAGTGGTTGTCACCACATTACTCACAAGCTCCTGCTGAGCTTTGCACTGTATGCACTACATAGACTGCCATAGAATCGAGCTTCTTGGTCATTGACTCAAAATTCTTGGTCAATACATTAGCTTGAGCTGCTAATGAGGTAATAGCTTCTAACTCATTGATACTTGTGGCCCTCCTTGGATTGACACGCTCGGAAGGCCATTGGCAGTTGTTTGCTACCATTTCTTCTAATAAGTCAAATGCATCATCTATCAATTTTCCCATCAATGCACCACTGGCTGCCACATCTACAATGGTCCTCAAATGACCCATCAACCCATTATAGAATGTTTGAACAAGAAGCCACTTGGGTATCCCATGGTGTGGACACTTCTTCGTCAACTCTTTATAGCACTCCGAAGCCTCGTATAATGATTCATTATCAAATTACACAAAGGAAGTGATGTCATTTCTCAACTTAGTGGTCTTAGTCAGGGGAAAGAACTTGGCAAGAAATTTTTGAGCTAATTCATCACAAATAGTGATTGATCCTTAAAGTAAGGCATTCAACCAACCCTTAGCCTTGTCTCTTAAGGAGAATGGGAACAACCTCAAGTGAATGGCATCCTCGCTAACTCCGTTGTACTTGAAAGTGTCACGTATCTCCAGAAAATTCATGATGTGTTGGTTAGGATCATCACTAAATAACCCACCAAATTGGCATATAGCTTGTACCATCCGAATAAAACCCAGCTTCAACTCAAAGTTACTAGCGTTGATAGCCAACCTCTGAATGCTAGGGCCAAACCCTTCAAGGATAGGAACCGCAAAATCCCTCAAAGGTCTAGCATTCTCTTGGTCGCCCATAGCTACTTGAGGGTTGACTCCTTGATTCCTCTGTCTTCAAATTCCTCTCAAAGTACACTCAAGCTCGGGATCAAATGGTATGAATTCTGCACTCTTTGTGCATCTCATATAGCAAAATAAAATACCTGAGATCTACAACAAAAACAAAAAGTTTGAATTAAATCGAAACTAATAGATATTAGTATTAACAAGTAGTAAATCACCGTACTCCCTAGCAACGAAACTAAAAACTTGTTGGACTTTTTCTAACACATAAATCGCAAGTATACGGGTTGTAATAAGTAATATAAATGGTAAGAGAGTGTCGAATCCCAAGAGGAGTATACGATTTACAAATATTAAGTACTAAGCATAACTAGTTGGCAATTTATCCAAATGACAATAAATAGAGGTCTTGAACTAAAATTAAAATGTGAAGTCGATATAAAAGAAAATAATAGAAATCAATACTAAGCAACCAAAGATAGTTTTACAACAATGATACAAAGCCTAGGGATGTAATCTACCCTCTAACTCCCTCAATTACTAGTTTTCCTCACCGTTCAATAATCTATTTAGAGTTAACAACTGAGAATTCAATGGTATTCACAAACTTCTTTCCAAGATATAGGTGAAAATATCTAAACAAGATAATATATTACTCCTAACATAAATTGATTAGACTCATTAAGCTTGTAATTCCCACTCACGGTTGCACAAGTCACATAGGTATATTCCTATCCTATACAAATTCTAGGCAATCTTATGTTATTCAATCAATGGCCAAACCTAAATTTCCCTTCCCAATTTCATAGAGGTTTCACACAACAATTCTATTTAGTGGCCAAGTAAATAAATACATTAAGCATAAGGTAGAATAATTAACTCATTAAGGGATATCAAGAACAAATGAGGAAAACAAAGTAAATGAATTACATTAGAGGTTTGATTAAATCCCTAGCAATAAGGTTTAGTTCGTAGTCATACCAAGAGAAACAAAATAGAAATAATAAAGCGTATATACGTTTATTGCAGAAAATGGAAAAGTAAAACTAAAGGAAGAGAAAGAAAAACTCTTTGAAGCTTTCTCAATCTCCTTGTCTCTTCTTGATTCCTCCTTCCTCTTGTTGTTTCTCTTTGAAAAATTAAACTTTGGTTGCCAAGGTTTTCTTCCTCCCCTTTCAGAAGAGAGGTTAAATATTAGGGACACGATCCAAAAATTTAGTAACATGCTTTGCACTTTGTGGCACTGCGGCGCCTAGCGCTGCGGCATCGAGACGGTCAAGAGGTTGGCGTTGCAGTGCCAGACTGTGGTGCTGTGGTGCCATAAAGCCTAGGAAACGGCGTCGCTGTGCCACACTACTGATGTCTCGGCGCCAAGTTCCTAGAGGTTTTGGCGCGCCGCAGCGCCCATTTTTCCCTTTTTAACTGGCACTACAGCCCGTCTTCGTCGCGAATGATCAGAATTGGCTTCATTTAGTCTCGGTTTCACTTGAAAAATCGGTATTCTCAGATCAATGACTTTTTACCTAAAATATACACCAAAAACAAGAAATTGGATTAAAAAAAGCTCAAAGACGAGCAATTTTTAATCTTGAAAGGATGCTAAAGTTAAGTGTAGAATCCACTTAACAGTATACTATTCTTCCGATGTTCAGATACCTTGTACATTAACTGAGTAGCAGTATCACTCACTTTCTTTTCTTCAGTTGGGTCATCATAGTTTTACTCGAGCACAAGTAGTCTAATTGTAGGAATAACAACTTGTTTTAGTTATTCATTGTCTGTAACTTTGTACTTAGCTATTTTCCCTTTCGGATTGTCCTAGTACTTAGGTAGCAACCTAGGATCAGCCTCATTTGTCCGCAGTAGTCGGATGCACCTCGAGAATTTGTTTAACCTAAGTGTCTTAGTACGTGGAAGGTCTATCCTTAGTGCCTTAGTACATGGAGGAATTTTAGGTACCTTGGTACTCAGGAGCACTTAGAGAGTATAGGTACCCTAGTTCTCGAAAGCACATAGAAGGATTTATCTCAAGTGCTTGGAAGCACATAAAGGGATTATATCTAGTGCTTGGAAGCACATAGATATGAAAGTTGTCCCCAGTGCTCGGAAGCACATGGAAGGATTTATCCCTAGTGCTCGGAAGCACAAAGAGGGATCCTAAGAATACTTAGAGTGTATTCTTTCTTTACGAAATCGAACCGCTTATCAATGTGTAAACAAACTTTTAAAATTTTGTAAAGTTACTTGGTAAAATTGTTAAGGTGGTGGTCGAGTATATCCCTACCCCTTTTGTTTTTCAATTGCAAAAGTTACACACTTTTAGGTGGAAAACAATGACATAACAATTGAATTTGGTGTGAAAAATGTCAACACCTATCCATCGAACTTTTCATTAACTACTTTCTTTTAACATAGTATAAGATTCTTGCTATTGATACTATTTTTTCAAGTGTTCATCATTCCATGGGTATGGCAGGTCATTGCCCCCATGTCTTGTAATTTATATGTTCCCAACCAGACAATTCATGAGATCAAGTAGGGGCCTTCTTATTTTGGTCCGAGTGCTCTTGTGGTAGACTCGGCGGTGTTCAGAAACACACGCCTAAGCACTAAAGCACCAACCCTGAAGGCATGGGCTCAGACCTTTGAGTTGTAATACCGAACAATAACTTGCTTATGGATGCCCATCCAAATCAGAGCTTCTTCCCTTTTTTCTTTGATCAGGTCAAGGTTCATTCGAAGACCTTCAACGTCTTCTTCATTATTCTCTTCTTCGCTCGGACCACTGTATGCTTCAACTTAATAACTGGGCATTCCAACCTCAGCAGATATGATGACATCAGTGCCAAATGCTAATGAGAAAGGAGACTCCCCAGTATTGTTTTGGTGTTCGATCAAGTCTATCTCCCACTTAGCGAATAGCAAGGACTGATTATCGAAGATAAGGGCTCGGGTGCTTTTTAAAGTAGTGAGCAAAGCATTGGTACTTGTCACATTTCTCCACCATCTCTCTTGAATCTCTTATCGTGGTTTGTTAATAAAACCCTTGCCTTAAAGCTTTACGAGCAAATGACCTCAGACCTGAATGATTACTGTATCCCCTCTCGTGGATTTCTTAGAGTAAATACTCGGCCTCAAATATGGCTGCATAGCCTCTTCTGTATTGCTTGTCTCTGATAATGGTCTATTTATTAGAGCGATACTTAATCTTCCTAGCCTCATTCTTATCTTTGGGTAGATAACCAGTTTTAATAGCAAAGACTGATGATCGAAGATAAGGGCTCGGGTGCTTTTTAAAGTAGTGAGCAAAGCATTGGTACTTGTCACATTTCTCCACCATCTCTCTTGAATATCTTATCGTGGTTTACCAATAAAACCCTCGCCTTAAAGCTTTACGAGCAAGTGACCTCGGACCTAAATGACTACTGTATCCCCTCTCGTGGATTTCTCAGAGTAAATACTCGGCCTTAAATATGGCTGCATAGCCTCTTCTGTATAGCTTATCTCTGATAATGGTCTATTTGTTAGAGTGATACTTAATCTTCCTAGCCTCATTCTTATCTTTGGGCAGATAACCAGTTTTAAGTGCTGGTATTCATTGGAATAAATTCCGGAAAATATTTTCGCAAAATCGTTTTCAAGAACACCATAGATTTGTAAAATCTAGAAATGCAGCGGAATTGGTCGTTTAAAATTTTTCTTTCACAAAATATTTCAGATCGTGATCTAATATAAATTAACTCTTAATCTAGACAAGAACAATACCCAGATTCGCTCTACAACCTTCTCATCTTCTCATCTATTCTCGAAAGTTGTTTGATTGATCCGGTGGGTGGTTATCTTCTTGATTCCCAACAAATTGGAGTGGATCAGCTCAGCCAACCTCATTTAACACCCTAATCATCTGCATCACAAGAACCAAATGAGCAATAGCCCAGTAAATGGAAATCCATGCACTTGAAACTCACTTAGTCTTTGTACCCTTAATTGCCTTGAAAAATATTAGCATTTAAAACATGTTTGGGCCCCCTCCTCGATATAGTTCCTAACTTAGTGACATAGCAAGCATCCTCTTAATGAATAATATAACATTTGAGGCGTACCCTATCTTGGAATTACCCTCAAGGGATTTGACCTCCCTCTTGTTTGGCTTACCCTGTCTTGGAATTACCCTCAAGGGATTTCACCACCTCTATCCACTAGGTCAGCAAGCTAAAAATCATACCCCTCTTTAAAATAACCAACATCTAGGGTAAAGACTCTTTATTCAAATAATTTCCTGTAAATAGATATTTTGTGCATGAAAACATTACATGCCTTATGAAAATGCTATGAACACAGATATATGTCAAATTCAATTCAATGTCAC
>JXTC01000142.1:616125-634811 GCA_002914845.1 Trema orientale | reverse complement strand
TTCTTGCCTTCTATCTCCACCAAACTGATTCCCAAGGCTTAGAAATAGATTTTTGAACTTAAGAGGACCTGAAGAAATCAATATTTAAGTGGGAATAAGTAGAGAATTGAAATTAAAAGACAAGACCTAGAAAGAAGAACTTAGTAGAGTTACCTTGACTAGTTTTGGTCTATCTTGCTTTCTAGAGTTCTAATTAGAGTTCTACCACCTAGAAACTCTTGGATATGGCTAAGAGGAGTTGAGAGAAGTCTAAAACTGAGTTGGAGAGTCTCAGGTCGCGGCTGGAGAGAAAGGGAAAGCAAATGACCAGATTTGGTCAAAAAGTGATACTTAATGACTAAGAAATGGCATAACTTAAATTCTAAAGGGTATTTTGGGTATTTTGCTCATTGCTTTCCATGTGTCCAGCTCTAAAACATCCTTAGCATACTCACCACATTGCTGGTCCATCCTATACACTCAAGTGTAAAACAAAATGGTGAAACCTAGCTTAAGAGGTGAAAACTAGTCATACTTTGACCTATAATCCCATATGGCCAATCTTATTGTAATCTAGGGAAACCTAGCCCCATAACCAATCATTAAACATAAAAATAATTCAATTAGACTCCAATTAATAATGCAAACAAAGTATCAATGCCTAATTATTAGAGTGCACAAAGATGACATTATGCGATTAAGCTTAATCTAAGCTAGCTTAATGTAATTAAACACAGTTTAGTACAGGAACTGCCACCTCGTGCTTACCTGAAACCAACATTTTGGAAAATACTAGAAATGGTTTCTACACATTAAATAAAAGCTATTTGACGTGTTAAACGCACAGTGAATTTGGCTCCGAAAAGCATGAAAAATGCATTTTACCGAAAAACTACTATTTGACCAAGTTATAAACAGACATGATTTTAATGCATGTTCGTATAGTATTACTACTCATAAATGTATTCTTTGTTCCTTTCACACACCAAGCTCTCTCTCTCTGAGGGTACTGAGCCTTTACACTATATGGGAGCACTTCCACAAATATTAGTACAGTAATACAAAGCATTTAACAATCAGAATAAGTAATTTACCATGAAATTGATACTAGTTACTTGATATGTCTATTATGCAATATGAATATGTTTATTATTGGCTTATTATGTATGTGAGAATCTTAGGCGTCACATCTCAATTGTATTTGATGGTGTCAATATAGGTTTGAAATGGTTTAATTTGAGATAAATTGAAAGATTACAAAAGGAAGTCGGACAGGTAAAACATTAGAATTTAGGGGGTGTATGGTTTAGGGGTTAGGTAGCTGTCGGGTTTTTGTTGTAATATTAGAGGATGTTGAATTCTATTGTTGTTTTTATTATTAAATAATTAAGCTCCATGTATATTTGAATCAAAACATGGTAATTTTGCAAAAAGTCTTACGATTTAGGGGTTACGAGTATACAAGCAATAGTCCGTGGTATTTTGTCGAAAGAACCATTTAGGGGTCACAATTGCATTTAATGGTTTCAATATAGATTTGAAATGGTTTAATTTTAGATAAGTTGAATGATTACAAAGGGAAGTCTATAGAAAAAACTTTACAATTTTGGGGCTATACGATTTAGGGGTTAACTAGTTGTTCGGTTTTTGTCGTAATAGTAGAGGATCTTGAATTTTATTGTTGTTTATATTATTAAATAATGATACTCCATACATATTTGAATCAAAACATGGTAATTATACAAAAAGTGTTACTACTTAGGTTACGAGTACTTGAGCAATAGTCTATAGTTTTTTATCGAAAGAGGTATTTGGGAGTCTCAATTGCATTTAATGGTGTCAATATAGGTTTGAAATAGTTTAATTTGACATAAGTTGAAAGATTACAAAGGAAAGTTGTATAGATAAAACTTTTGAATTTAGCGAATATACGGTTCAGGGGTTGAGTTGCAGTTTGGGTTTTTGTTGTAATATTAGAGGATCTTGAGTTCTATTATTGTTTCTAATGTTAAATAATGAAAATCCATTTATATTTGAATCAAAACATGGTATTTATCCAAAAAGTGTTATGATTTAGGGGTTACGAGTAATTGAGCGATAGTCCATAGTTTTTTGTCGAAAGAGGAATTTGGGAGTCTCAATTACGTGTAATTGTTTCAATATAGATTTGAAATGGTTTGATTTGAGATATGTTGAATTATTACAAAGGGTAGTTGTACAGATAAAACTTTACAATTTAGGGGTTATACGATTTGGGGATTAAGTAGTTGTTCGGTTTTTGTTGTAATATTAGAGGATCTTGAATTCTATTGATGTTTCTAACATTAATTATTGATACTCCATAGATATTTGAATCTTAACATGGTAATTATGCAAAAAGTGTTACGATTTAGGGGTTACGAGGAATTAAGCAGTAGTCCATAGTTTTTTATCGAATGAGGTATTTTGGAGTCTCAATTGCATTTAGTGGTGTCAATATAGGTTTGAAATGGTTTAATATGAGATAAGTTGAATGATTATAAAGGGAAGTCTTATAGACAAAACTTTTGAATTTAGGGGATACACGGTTTAGGGTTTAAGTAGCTGTTTGGGTTTTCGTTGTAATATTGGAGGATCTTGAGTTCTATTGTTGTTTCTAATGTTAAATAATGATACTCCATTTATATTTAAATCAAAACATGGTATTTATCCAAAAGGTGTTACGATTTACGGGTTACGAGTGATTGCTCGATAGTCCATGGTTTTTTTGTCGAAAGAGGTATTTCGGAGTCTCAAATGCGTTTGATGGTTTCAATATAGAATTGAAATAGTTTGATTTCAGATAAGTTGAATGATTACAAAGGGAAGTCGTACAGATAAAACTTTAGAATTTAGGGGATGTACGGTTTAGAAGTTAAGTTGTTGTCGGGTATTTGTTGTAATTTTAGAGAATCTTGAATGCTATTCTTGTTTCTATTGTTAAATAATAATACTCCATGTATATTTGAATCAAAACATGGTAAGTATGCAAAAAGTCTTACGATTTTGGGGTTGCCATTATATGAGCAATAGTCCGAAGTATTTTGTCGAAAGAGAGATTTACGGGTCACAATTGTATTTAATGGTTTCAATATACGTTTGAAATGGTTTAATTTGGGATAAGTTGAATGATTACTAAAGTAAGTCGCACAGCTAAAACTTTAGAACTTAAGAGTTTTACGGTTTAGGGGTTAAGTAGTTGTTCGGTTTTTGTTGGAAACTTAGAGGATCTTGAATTCTATTGTTGTTTTTATTATTAAATAATGATACTCCATAGATATTTGAATCAAAACATAGCAATTATGCAGAAAGTATTACGATTTAGGGCTTATGAGTAATTGAGCAATAGTCCATAGTTTTTCGTCGAAAAAAGTATTGGGGAGTCTCAATTTCATTTAGTGGTGTCAATATAGGTTTGAAATGGTTTAGTTTGAGATAAATTGACAGATTACAAAGGGAAATCGGACAGATAAAAATTTGGAATTTAGAGGATATATGGTTTAGGGGTTAGGTAGCTGTTCGGTTTTTGTTGTAATATTAGAGGATCTTGAATTCTATTGTTGTTTCTAATGTTAAATAATGATACTCCATAGACATTTGAATTCGAACATGGTAATTATGCAAAAAATCTTACGATTTAGGGGTTACGAGTACTTGAGCAATAGTCCATGTTTTTTTGTCAGAAGCAGTATTTAAGAGTCTCAATTGCATTTAATGGTATCAATATAGGTTTGAAATGGTAGAATTTTGTGATAAGTTGAAAGATTACAAAGGGAAGTCGTATAGATAAAACTTTTGAATTTAGGGGTTCTACAGTTTAAGAGTTTAGTAGCTATTTGGGTTTTTATTGTAATATTAGAGGATCTTGAGTTCCATTGTTGTTTCTAATGTTAAATAATGATGCTCTATTTATGTTCGATTCAAAACATGGTATTTATCCAAAAAGTGTTACGATTTAGGAGTTACGAGTAATTAAGGAATAGTCCATGATTTTTTGTCGAAAGAGGCATTTGAGAGTCTCAATTGTGTTCAATGGTTTCAATATTGATTTGATATTATTTAATTTGAGATAAGTTGAATGATTACAAAGGGAAGTCGTACAGATAAAGCTTTACAATTTAGGGGTTCTACAATTTAGGAGTTTAGTAGCTATTTGGGTTTTTATTGTAATATTAGAGGATCTTGAGTTCCATTGTTTTTTCTAATGTTAAATAATGAAGCTCTATTTATGTTTGATTCAAAACATGGTATTTATCCAAAAAGTGTTACGATTTAGGAGTCACGAGTAATTAAGGGATAGTCCGTGGTTTTTTGTCAAAAGAGGTATTTGAGAGTCTCAATTGCGTTTAATGGTTTCAATATTGATTTGATATTGTTTAATTTAAGATAAGTTGAATGATTACAAAGGGAAGTCCTATAGATAAAACTTTACGATTTTGGGGTTGTACGTTTTAGGGGTTTAGTAGTTGTTCGGTTTTTGTTGTAATATTAGAGGATCTTGAATTCTATTGCTATTTCTAATATTAAATAATGATACTCTATAGATATTTGAATCAAAACATGGTAATTATGAAAAATGTGTTATGATTTAGGGGTTACAAGTAATTGAGCAGTAATCCATGATTTTTTGTCGAAAGAGATATTTGAGAGTCTCAATTACATTTAATGCTATCGATATAGGTTTAAAATAGTTTAATTTGAGTTAAGTTGAAAGATTACAAAGGGAAGTCATATAGATAAAACTTTTGAATTTAGGGGATATACGGTTTTAGGGTTAAGTAGCTGTTTGGGTTTTTGTTGTAATATTAGAGGATCTTGAGTTCTATTGTTTTTTCTAATGTTAAATAATGATTTTTGAATCAAAACATGGTATTTATCCAAAAAGTGTTACGATTTAGGGTTTACGAGTGATTGAGCGATAGTCCATGGATTTTTGTCGAAAGAGGTACTTGAGAGCCTCGATTTACTTTAATGGTTTCAATATAGATTGGAACTGGTTTAATTTGAGATAAGTTAAATGATTACAAAGGGAAGTCGAACAGATAAAAATTTACAATTTAGGGTTATACGATTTAGGGGTTAAGTAACTGTTCGGTCTGTGTTGTTATATTAGAGGATCTTGAATTCTATTATTGTTTCCAATGTTAGATAATGATACTCCACAGGTATTTGAATTAAAAGAGCGTAATTATGCAAAAAGTGTTACGATTTAGGGGTTACATGTATTTGAGCAATAGTCCATTGTTTTTTTTCGAAAGAAGTAATTGGGAGTCTCAATTACATTTGGTGGTGTCAATATAGGTTTGAAATGATTTAATTTGAGATAAATTGAAAGATTACAAAGGAAAACCGGACAGATAAAACCTTAGAATTTAGAGGATATACGGTTTAGAGGTTAGGTAGCTTTCGGGTTTTTGTTGTAATATTAGAGGATCTTGAATTCTATTGATATTTCTATTATTAAATAATGATACTCCATATATATTTGAATCAAAACATGGTAATTGCACAAAAAGTCTGACGATTTAGGGGTTACGAGTATATGAGCAATAGTCCGTGTTATTTTGACGAAAGAGCTATTTAGGGTTCACGATTGCATTTAATGGTTTCAATATAGATTTGAAATAGTTTAATTTTAGAGAAGTTGAATAATTACAAAGGAAAGTCGTACAGATAAAGCTTCACAATTTTGGGGTTATACGATTTTGGGGTTAAGTAGTTGTTCGGTTTTTGTCATATTATTAGAGGATCTTGAATTCTATTATTGCTTCTATTGTTAAATAATTATACTCTATAGATGTTTGAGTCAAAATATGGTAATTATGCAAAAAGTGTTACGATTTAGGGGTTACGAGTAATTGAGCAATTGTAGTACCCAAAATTCTCATAAGTGCATCGTGCTAATAATAAACATCTTTGCATCTAATTTTCGTAGTTTCATAATTAGTTTCAAAGTTAAATTCTAAATTAAGTGCTTATTGATACAAGTTAAATTTTTAATTGATTAACTATGAGTCTTAGTTTTTTGTGCAGTGGAAGGTCAATTTCGAATCCAAGAGGAATAGATGTGCTTATGGTCAAAGGTTTAATCCTATATTAGTTGACAAATTTATTTAACCACTTGTTTTTTTATGTGAAATTAAGCCCTTACATATATATATAAAATTATCTAACTACTTAATTATAGAGACATCACTCTCCAATTTCATGATTTCTTACACATATCTAGCTTAGGAACATATATTGGTGTGCATGTGACATATAAAACGTAATTGGCACTAACATACATGCATATTTCTTTATTACCTCCATTAACTGACTTGGATTTGTTTTATTATCTCATGAACATTATACAATTATTATTAAGTTTTGCTCAGCTTCCCACCGACTCAATTTTTCTCACAAATCTAGAAAGTAGAAAAGCATTTATATAGTGTCCCACTATTATATATATATATATATATATTGGCACTCATATACACGTTTTATGCCTCCACTAACTGACTTATCTTGTTTTATTATCCCATGAACATTAAACAATTATTATTAAGTTTTGTTCAGCTTCCTACTGACTTAACTTTTTCACTTAACTAGAAAGTTCTTTAATAAACCAAAAGAAAGAGACTTAGCCATTTACGCTTCACCACTAAATGATTTCCGTATCAGTTCCTATTTGTGATGAGAGCATTTCTATACTTCCATGAAATTGATTGAAGGTGAGTGGTTATTTACTAGCGTTTTCTCTTAATTGTGTACTTATAAATATGTATAGATCTATAAACATGAATCCTAGAATCAGCTCCTATGATTGAAATCATTTTATTACCCAATATATAGGAGGTTTGCCATGTATAGAGTAGAAGAGACTTGTAATAGAAGGGTTAAAGTACTGATTCATATTGTATTTTTACTATTCCAGCTTTTTCTCTCGTTAGATGTATATGTACATAAATTTGAATTTGGATTGTGAAATCTTAGAAATAAGGTTGACTAGTTTTGGATTGTTTATAATCTTTGTACAATACAACAGATCATATATATATATATGAGTACAAACTTGCTGATTGTGGCATAAACTTTTGGAAAAAAAAAAAGAAAAAGGAAAACATGTTATATACGTTCATGGACTTTATACCATCTTTGTGTTAATAAGGTGCTTAATTATGTAGTAAACTAGTTATTCTTTATTATTAGACTTAATGATTATGACCAAAATTCTAATATAGAGACTTCTCTTTGACATGTCTAATCTTACTTTAAAGATTTTGTTCTTAATTTTGCTTGTTGTTCTTATATCTTGTGTTGCTTGACACAAATTAGCAGAAATATTTCTTGATTATTATGGGTCTGGAGCTTAAGTTCGTTAGAGAAACTCTAATTATTAATGGAGATGATAAGTTTTATTCGTATTTTGAATTCTATGGAGCACGTTTATCAGGATATGTGTATGTTCATAAATAGAAAAACGAATATTACTATTTTCTTCTTTTTGTCATAATAAGAATGTGTTACTATTGATTGATGTAAATTATTATACGATAATTGTATTATGTTTTCTTGAGGAGACATACTTAAAAAGGGAATTAAAATACTATGAACAGGCTTTAAGCACATCAAGCTTCCTTAGGAGAAGAAATCTGCCTTTCACCTTGTTTTATGTCTTGAAGATTTGAGGTAAGTGGAAATTCTACTCTAGCATCACAAGAACATATGTATATGATTGTATATGTGAAAGGTGATATATTTGTAACATTGAGCTTGATATATCTGAAAACTGTTCATAGTATTTTCATAAGGCATGTCATGTTTTCATGCACAAAATAATTATTTACAGGTAATGATTTTAATAAAGAGTCTTTACCGCAGACGTTGTTTATTTTAAAGAGGGGTATGGTTCTTATCTTGCTGATCTAGTAGGTAGAGGTGGTGAAATCCCTTGAGGATAAGTCCAAGACAGGGTAAGCCAAACAAGAGGGAGGTCAAATCCCTTGAGGTTAATTCCAAGACAGGGTAAGCCTCAAATGATATATTTAATAAGAGGATGCCTGCTATGTCACTGAGTTAGGTACTATACCAAGGAGGGGGCCCAAACATTATTTAAATGTTAATGTATTCTAAGGCAATTAAGGGTACAAAGACTAATGAGTTTTATGTACAAATTGTTCATAAGCATGCATGGATTTTCATCTACTGGGTTATTGCTCATTTAGTTCTTGTGATGCAGATGATTAGAACCAGGAGTGTGGTTGGCTGAGCTATTTCCACTCCAATGCTGTTCATATACTAGTTTTGAAGAAGAAAGACATTTTGAGAACTGTTATATATTTTGCTACGTATATGTACATAGATGATCCTGTGGGAGTCACCAAAAGTTGCAAAACCATGTTTTGTACTGTACAGACTATAAATATTTCTACAGTATAAAAGAATGTATCCCTAACACTTTTCAGAATCAAATAAAAAAGTTTAAATTTATCCTCTACTTTCTGCTTTTCCAAGGTTAATGAGAGTGAGTTAGTATTACTTAGCTTTCCTACGTATAAATGAGCGTATTTATACATAGTATAGCTAGGGGTGTTTCAGTTGTGGTATCAGAGCCAGGTTAGAATGTTTCTGTAGACAACTAGAAAAAGGCATACGAGCATGTATTGGAAGGGCGACTCGGCCAACTGGTATGTTTATTTATCTTCGTGTCTAAATTTCTTATTTGTGCATAAATAATTGTTGCATATGTCTATTATTGGCTGGTGATAAAATAAATTATGGAAAGGGCACTACACAAGATTAATGGCTCCTAAAAGAAAGGGATTAATGCTTCCTAAAAGAAAGGCTAGAGCTAATCCTGAAGAAGAAAGGCAGCAAGAAGCTCAGAGACCTCGAGTTGAGCAAGATTTGGGTCATGTGGTTGAAAATCTGACAAATTTAATTAGGGAGCAAGCAAGAATGCATAATGAACAGATAACTAACCTTGATTAGATCCATCTAGCGTATTCTATACCATACATAGAATCCCTATACAATGCCGTAGTTGGATAGGTGAAATTACCGTAATACCCCTCCAACACCTATTTACCTTTAAGTTACCATCTTTCTATCAAGGAATAATGTTGTCGATAATTTTGTTCTCAATGGTCATTTAGACAAAATTATCAACCAATTTACAAAATGAATACTAAGATCTTAGATTTGATTATTCCATGAATCTTGAAAGAACCTAAAGTGGTATTAATGTATAATATCCTTAACTATTTGGTGTTCCCATCAATTCATACGCCATAACCTCCAATATGCCAGAGTTCACCTCTAATTTCATAGAGGTTTGTTGAGCTCAACTGATCATCAAATAACTATTGGGCTTTAATTTGAGCTAGACAGGAGACTAGATGGACCCATAAAGCCCAGGCTCTAATAGATCATATACTCACAATCATAATTAATTCAGATTGAGCCTTGTTCATTAATATTAGGGCACACCACTATAGGCCCAATATTGAATTCCTAGACTAAATGTCATTTATTTTCTGTGAAGCTTATTATCAAATAATTAGCTCAATCTATTTACCATATACTGTTCCTGTAGACGTACACCCAATGCAATGCCGTACTAGCAGGGTGAAATTACTGTATTACCCCTCTAGTACATATTTATCTTTGAGTTGCCATTTTTCATCTAATGGATAATAGTTGACTATGGTATTTGTATCTGCTTATACCAACACAGTCAAACTCACATATGAATACCAGGGCCCTTGTTTATTCTATCCAAGTACTTGAAAAATCTCAAAGTGACATTATATGCATGGCGTCCATCATGAAAAATATTCTACACATTCCATATACCTTATCTTCCAAGATACTGGAGTTTGAACTGTAAATCGGAACTAGTCCTTTAGTAACTCAAAAAGACAAAACAGATGAAAGTAAGTTTGTTAATCACTAGGATTAAGATTTTCTACAATAGTGCTAGATTAGTGAAATTAAAAATTTGAGTTATGACACTTAACCTTAAATTCACTCGGTCCTGTTCCATGCTGTTCTTTCTTATAATACACTAATGTTTCTATCCAAAGACTCACTTCAATAATTGGAGACTTCATTAATTAAATAGACAACACTACACTCTATGGCATAGTAAAGTATTCCATCTTGAATATATAGAATGCGAACAATTTAATTTAGACACAATGAAATAAAGAATATAATGTCTCCCACATATGAACTCATCATACGAATAATTCTTCATTACTCATTATATATCTCGGAATCTTTTAGATATTTTCATAGGATAAATATACACATCACATATATATATATCAATGGGACATTAAATAAAATAGAAATTCATAATATGGAATTTATCAATAACAAATAGATACTAAATAAACTGATTTTATAATGTCAAAATAATAAACTTCTTTGTAGGACATTATTCCAATATTAAAGTGTTCTTTGATTGGATCTATCCACAAGGGCACCTGGTCTACATGTAACACCCCCTAGTTTAACTATACTGTCATATACAGTCAAATTACGAAGTATTATTCTTTCTTAAACCATATCTTTAGTTTAATGAAAAGGTGGGCAAAATTTGAACTTTCCAAATCTTTTAAACAAAAGAAACTACATGGCATTTCTTGTTAAAAGTGTCTTTACAAAATGTACAATCAAAAGAGGTTTTCATCAGTCTATTTTTCCATCAGCAATAGTATTTACATCACACCCAAAATATTGTAATACAAAAATATCGCCCACAAGTCAAGCTCATCCACATTTGTATGATCACGGCGACAAAAGGCAAGCCAGGCAATCAGCTAGTCAATACGAAAATTCTAGTCAATACGAAAATATACCTTCTCATCTGCATCACAAGACTAAAAGCTCAGTAAGTAAAAACTATGCATGCTTATGTATGCTGTAAAATCTCATCAAGTTCCCATTGTACACTTTTCTTTCTTAAACATTCAAATCCATGCATTTTCTTTAAAAACATTCATAGTTAGGCCTTTTAGCACACTGCTAGTCCCGTAAGTCGATAGGCCGTGATAACATATGGCGGAAACCCTGGCCAAGAGTAAAAATAAGGTGTGAGTGTTATGTGAAGTTTTTGAAAACTCATTCCCTCATCAAAGGGGTATCCCACACCGCGCTAATATTGTCCCACTTCAACGAGACACATGATAAAATCCACAAGTCCCACTTCAACATTAGAGTCTGCATCAACAGACTTACCTACCCAGTTCTGACAGACTAGCAATTGCAATCAAAACTTATCTTATAAAAATTGATACAATGGTACTCACTTTTAAATACTCTCTAATGAAATTCTTAGTTTACATGCAAGACTTGCCATGCACATACCATTTTATAACATTTAAGAATAGAGAAATTCTTAGTTTACATGCAAGACTTGCCATGCATATACCATTTCATAATATTTAAGAATAAGTAAGTTTCACATAATGACATCTTCCATGCAGTTCTTATGATGTAGTTGTAAGTCTTTATTTATCTCATGTCCTAAAAAGAAATTGGAAGTGAAAAAGGTCAATATCCTCTAAAGATTGGTGTGCTAATTACCTGTCATAAATTACTATTATTCAAGATACACATTTTGCTAAAAGACTGTATCAAGATACTTGAACAAGACCGAAATCCGAACTTTCACCAATTTAGGAAACTTGATCTTAAAATGACTCAGAAGTGTACAAATCACTTAAGAAACTTGGTAATCAATAACTAGCATTGAAAAACTATTCAAAAGTAGTAAAATATGAATGCTAATTCATTAGCACAAAAATGATCCAAAATGGCACATAATTTTGTAAAACTAGTCCATTTACCTCTAAATGGTGCCATTTTATTTTAAAAATATTTGGACAGCACCTCCCCTATTTCTAAGACATTCACACATGATTAAAATCATGGTTTTACACCTGCAATAATATTTTACAAGATAATTCCCACATATACACATCAAAAGAAACATCAAAACTAACATAGAAGCATATTTAAAATCTTTTTCGGTTTAGACAAGTTTAAAACAATTTGTGCACTTGTCTATGGCTACAAACAGCAACTAAATTAATGGAATAAATAATAGAATCTATGACATATCCATTGCAAGTTGAGAAAATTAGATTACAAGTATAGAAAACTTAAAACACCCATGGAAACACTTGAATCCACAATTAGCAAATTTGGGGCTCTAGGTATAACTTGAATAGCCCACTTAAATTCTATATTCCAGTAATATATAAGAGTTCCTAAGACCATTATTCATCAAATAATAGCTTTGCTTTAAGAGCTGAAACAAAAGAAATTAACTATAAGTTCAAAATCCTACATAGTGCTCACCTTGACTAGTTTGAGTTTTTTCTTAAGTTTTTGCCTTCTACCTCTACCAAACTGATTCCCAAGGCTTTGAAACTGCTTGGACCAATTTGCCTTTCTACTAGTTCTTCTTCCATTATCCAGAAAGAAGAACTAGTAGAATTACCTTCACTAGTTTTTATCAATCTTGCTTTCTAGAGCTCCAGCTTGAGTTCTACCACTTGAAAACTCTTGAAAATAGTTGAGAGAAGTTTAAAAATGAGCTAGAGAGGTTCAGGTCATGGCTGGAGCGAAAGAGAAAGAGAATGACCATATTTGGTCCAAAATCAACAATTACTGGCTAAAAAAAGGTATAACTTAAATTCTAAGGGGTATTTTGGGTATTTTGCACATTACTTTCCATGTGTCCAGCTCTAAAACATCCTTAGCATAGTCACCACATTGTTGGTCACTCCTGTACACCTAAGTGTAGCCAAAGTTGGTGAATCCTAGCTCAGAAAGTAAAAACTAGTCATACTTTGACTTACGATCCCATGTGATAGGTTTTATTGTAATCTAGTGGAACCTAGCCCCATAACCGATCATTAAACATAAAAATAAGTCAATTACACTCTAATTAATAATACAAATATAGTATTAGCATTTAATAATTAGAATGCACAAAAATGACATTACGCGATTAAGCTAAATCTAAGCTAGCTTAGTGCAAATAAAACACAAATCAGTGTCGTGAATATCACCTTGTGCTTACCTGGAGCCGACAAATAAAATGTTATAAATGAGTCGTAGACATTGAATCAAAGCTATTTGACATGTTAAACACATAGTGAATTCGGCTCCAAAAAGCGTGAAAATTGCATTTTATCGAAAAACTACTACTTGACCAAGTTTGCAATAAACGTAATCTTAATGCTTATGTATATAGTATTACTTTCATATTCTTTATTCTTTTAGCACACCGAGCTCTCTCTCTAGGGGTATTGAACCTTTACACTGCATCGGGACACTTCAACAATTATTAGTATAATAACATGTATGTAAAAAAAATGCATAACATAAGGAATGAGCACGTTACTATGAAATGGATATTAATGACTTCTAGATGCCTAATATGCAATTGGAACATGTTTATTATTGGCTTAGTATGCATGTGAGAATCTCGGGCACCACACTACACATATTACTTCATCATATTCTTGAATGCTGGGCTCAAATAACGTCTCGATCAAGACCTGCTCGAGAGATTCATGAGCCCGTAGGTGAGTCGTGCGAGTCCATTAGCCTTACCATTCTCAGCTCTTCTCCAAATATCACGTGCAGTCCGATCACTCATGGGTGGATAAATTCTCCCACAAACCCATATAATAGAGTTTTGGAGGGCCTCAATACGACCCCACCAATGTTTATCTTTCGGTAGGCTGAGGTGAACAGGATGTCTGTCGAGCTTCCCATATTGATTAAGACGCGGAACACTCAGCTGTTTATGATTCTAAGAACAACTACAAGGGCATTGTTGTGAGGGTGGAATAATCTCTGAGCTTTATCCTTAGTGAAAGTTATTTGTGCTGACTCTTACTTAGAGAGTTTTGCGATACAATTTGCCATGTTCACTCGGTGCTTATACGTGATCTCTCGAGCTACTCTTATCTGACCTTGTCTGGTATTGGCCATAGGGTGCGCCGTTGTTGTCATTGCTTGGACCAATCTGCCTTTCTACAAGGAGCTTGGGCAAAGGCCTACTTGTCCTGCTCGGTAGCTCTATCACGTAATCTCTCAAGTAGCCTTGTTGGATTAGCCCCTCTATCTGATCTTTCAAGAGCAAGTAATCAGATGTATCATGCCCTAACTCCCTATGAAACACGTAGAATTTGTTGGAATGAGATCTTCGGCTTGTTCTTCCACTCGATTTACATTAAGATCTACTGAGAGTTGTTTGGGTGTTGAGCATCATGTTTCCCTTTTTTAGTTAGGGTTTGGAGGTCCCCCACTTCACTTTTCCCTTATTTTCTTGTCTCCAAATTACTCGACCCTATGGGGGTAATCATCCTTTTTTTTACCCGGGTCAGGAAGTACTTTTCAATATTTGCTATCTCTTAGGCCTTTTCTTTGAATGTAGCATACTTGGTTAGCTTCTTGTTACTCATAAACCACACCAGCCTTTCATGTCGTGTTCCTTCTTGTGCAGTGTTCAGAATTATTTATTGAGTAACCCTGGTACACTCAAGCACTGCTGCATTAAACCAGACGAGGTAAGACCTTAAGAATTCACTTTCCTCCTGTTTAATGGTCTTAAGATAGCTCTAACCTTTTCGTTGGATCCTCGAGCCCTAAAACTATAATACAAATACCTCACACAGGGCGTTAAAGTCTTTGATTGATCCGACTTCTAATCTTCTGTACCAAATTTTTGCTGAGCCCACCAATGTAATGGGGAAAGCATTACAGAAAGTTGTCAGGTCGGCTTTGGCTATGGTCATCCACACCTTATAATTTTGTATATGGTGAGTTAGGTCTCCCTTTCCTTCATAAAGGGGTATGTTCGGCACTTTGAAATATTGTGGACGACACGTGAGTGCTATCTCCAGAGGGAAGGATGATTTAGTCTCGACCAAGAATGTTCGGACAATTTCAATTAATTTTCATTAGGCCAGAAACTGCTCTACAATTTTTAAAGAGCTTTGTAATGCTCGTCTCTAGCTTGCACTTGTTGGTTGGGCATCTACTCGGCTTGGACTATCTACGGAGCATATAAAACTATCCAAGCTATTATTCGGAATGAACTCGTAAACTAGTAACTACTCTTCTTTTTCAACATAGTAACCTAGGAGCTTAACAAGATTTTTGTATTGTAGTTTTGAGAACAATATCACGAATGCCTCGATATCACGTCTCTCCTTGAATTATACATTACTTAGACAAATGCCATAGCTAAGATCTTTCAACTATGTTATCCAAGCAAACGCTCTAGGACTAACCTAATCAAAGCATTAAATTGAGAGTCAAACGATCATATCAACCATAGATTTACTACTCAGTAGTTTAAATGTGATAAATATCCATTCAAACATTAGTCATATAATTATGCATTAACAATTTAGCCCTGTATCTAAATAAATTAACACAATAACCATAAGTCAAATATGAACTGAAGAACATAACAACTTTGATAAATGGAATAGCAAATAGATTGAAATCAAGAACAAGTTAATTGTACAACCATATCTAGGGCTTCAAATAGCCCTTAACCAACTAAAACCTAGCCTAACATGCTCATAGAATTGCATAAATTAAAAATCATGCAAAGGAAAGTAAATTCAAAGGAAAAGAAAGAAAAAACACAGGAGTTGAGGTGGCTGGCGAGATCTCCAGGCAAAGCTCCTCCTTGTCTCCAAACACTCCAAACTGCTCTCTCTAGGTCTGAGTGAAATTGAGTCTAATTCTTATTTTATCTAACTTAGAGGCTTATATTTATAGAGGAGTCATCCTAGGAGGAAATTAGGGTCAAAACCGGACCAATTTTGAGATTAATAGGTCAAAACACCTCAAAACGGTGGAAATCTGCATTTCCAGCGCCGTGGCTATTAAGGAATGGACGTCAGGAGGCTAAGTTTCTACCTAATGTATGTATGATTTCTAAAGACTGGTGTCACGGCTCTAAGAAATTTTTTTGCAGTTCTTTAATTTTCTTTTCTTTTCTCCCATCCAAGAGACTTGAGGCCCCGGCTATAGAGGACTGTTGTTGCAGTTCTAGACCTTCAAACCTTTTGATTCACTTGTTTCTTCTGCCTTTGCTCATTTTGATCCATTCCAGCTACGTTTTGCTCCTTTTTCTCAAAATTCACCTTAAAAAAAAAAGTAAACATAAGTAACATGAAATATCGATAAAACTAGCAAAGTCATATAGGGAATCGAAATAAAACATAGGCAAAATCGACACTTATCAAATCCTCCCACTCTTGAACTTTGCTAGTCCTCGAGCAAACTAAATCAAACTTATCTTAACTTGACTCTACCTAACTAACTTCTAACTTTTCATCTCAGAGAACTAGAAAACGAGTGATTTTGGACTGGGATTAAACCTGGACATCCAAATAACTAAAAAACATAAGAATGGAAATACGAGACACTCATGGAGCCAAAATTGGAGAAAATACATGCTCCAACTAGACAATTCAAGATTTTGTAAATTTTAGAATTAAATTGGCTTATTTATTTTCTCTAGGAAACCATAAATTGAATTGTTTGTTTATGTGATCTAATTATTATAACATGAATATCCAACATGCCACATAGATTTAGATTGTGCCACTCTATGCATCATAATATATATTGTTACAATATTAAACTTAGATTTATCCCATGGTCTAGTTCGATAGTGAGGAATTGAGTCATTTATCCAAATGAAGGCTTGTGGTGGTTTTTCTCTAGAGAAATTCCAACGATAAAATTGCCAAGTGAAGGATCCCTATCATTCTTCTAAGAAGTGAGGACATAACGCTCACCGGTTTTGACATTAAAACCCACTATTGCACCGATAATAAAGTGTCAGTGAAGTAATGAAAGCTTTGTTATAACTTTTCTCCTAATGAGCCATCTTTGAGAATAGTATTGCAGTAGAACTATTACTTCATTGAAAATTTACTTTGGTTGACCATTGAGAGTGGTTTGTTTCATCCAAAAGCTCCAGGTTTCCATTGACGCTAATAGTTAGACTTGCTGTAGAATATGGAGCTTTAAGATGGTTCTTGTAATGTTCTAAGTTCCACAATGGGTATACTCTGGTAAGATTATGAGTATTTAAGCGATAGTCCATGAGCCAAAAAGTACATTCAAGTTGGTATATTTGAGTAAGGCCCAATAGTATTACAATTGGTATCAGAGCCGACCCAATCTATATATGTATAGCTTATATGTGGGGGTATTGAATGTAGACCTCCTAGCCAGGACGCTAAGCCATTAACTGGGAGAGATTGTAACACTCCACCAATGGTGTTATAGTTCTCTCTGAACAGAGTTTGGCCTTATGATAAGAGTTGGATGTAGTTATGTAAAAAAAAAAAAGTACAATTCTAGAAATATTGAAAAGACTAATGCATCATTGTAATCTATATTATTTGCACCCATTTGACCTCCCACCAAAGGACTTAAATGATGAGAAAGATAGCAAAACAATCTTCTATGAGCAATTTAGTACTAACAATTGCTCATATAGAAAAATCAACGAAACAATAAGATTGTACCACCACTCACATCCTACACTTATGCCAAAAGGAAAACATCAACGAAAACTCTAACAAAGGACTTAAATGACTAGAAAGATAGCAAAACAATCTTCTATAAGCAATTTAATACCAACAATTCCATATCATTCCCAATTTTATACTATAAAATTGCGCAAAGAGTTTTCGTTGATATTTTTTTTGGGCATAAGTGTAGGATGTGAATGGTAGTGTAATCTTATTTTTTCATTGATTTTTCTATATGAGTAAAGAGATAATGAATTAACAACTATTCAACCCTGTTCAGTTTGACCCGATTCCTGATTTGATAATTCATTGAATGTGGTTTTATGTTAGTATTATTTATTACATTTTATCATTTTCATATTACTATTACCACGTCAAGAACATGTACTCATTTATTCACAATTAAGTTATTTGCCCATTTGCATGTTATAAGTTTAGACCGTAGAAAAACTGACTATAACCGCATAAACTAATATTAAAGATCAAGACTAGATTAGACATGCAAGATTGGCACACCAAAGGTGGCAAGATTAAATTATCATCTGTTGAAGAATTCTAAGTTTGTCTTTCGTACTTGCCTCTACTGAAATTGGATCTGGAGCTTTGAGGAAAAATATACTTTTGTTAGTTTTAAAAACGATTTTCGCAGCGGAAGATTGGCCTAGGAATATTCAAAAAATTTTCTCAAAACAATTGACTATATGAGTGCATAGTATTAATTCATAGCAAATAGGAATATATAAAGAGAATAGATCTAATACCTCTTGTAGCCAATCAGCGGATCCTAGCTTTACTGTCTTCTAAACCACGATCTACCAATCCAAGTCTCAAGCACAATTGGATGAACGTATGGGCGTTGCATACAATTTCTTAAAACTCAAACTTTAGGCCCTTGCAAATTTCTCAACACTTGAGATTGCAGGAGTTTGTTCTATAGAAAATAGGAAGACTCTCTTCTTTTTCTCTGTAGGTTATGGAGGCTCTGTAGAAAATAATACGTAGTGCATTCTATTATCTGCTAAGGTTTTCTTTATATATATATATATATTTACTAAACTATTTAATAAATAATTATATTAATCAAATTAATATATACATATATAAAACTTAAAA
>JXTC01000142.1:583847-603094 GCA_002914845.1 Trema orientale | reverse complement strand
CAATTTTGAGTTAAGTTGCTAAAATCTGAAATAATGGGTCACACTCATGAGGATACAATTAAATTGTTAATAGTATCTTGACAATAAAACGGTAGTTAATAAATAAAAGAAAATATGAGATATTTTGATATTTTATTTATTAATTGAGAATATCTTAATTTAATTAATAATTATGCGACCTATCCTATGATGGCATCTAATTAGAGAAAGTTGAATTACCATGGAATTAGTAATTAAGTTTATGTGTTTACTTACTTGCATCATGCATCACGTTTACTATTTCGAATTCTTTGTGATATTTATTTTCAAATATGTTGAAAGTTGTTTTATTTATTTAATTTCAGCCAACATGTCAACCTCGAATCTCATTATCGCTTTACTCGCAAATAAAAAATTAACTAGAGATAATTTTATCAAGTGGAAAAGTAATATGAATATCGCGCTTGTTAGTAAAGACTACAAGTTTGTGCTTACAGAGGAATGTCCTCCACAACCCGCCGCTAATACTACTCATGCTGCACGAGAAAGCTATGAAAAGTGGACTCATGCTAATAATAAAGCTCACTGCTATATGTTAGCAGGCATGACCGACGTGCTTAGAGCTAAGCACGAAAAGATAGAGACTGCTTATGAGATGAGGAAGTCTCTCCAGGCCATGTTTAGGCAACAATCTGATCAATCTCGCCATGACGCCATTAAAAAGGCAATGAATGTGAAGATGAAGAGAGGAACTCTAGTGAGAGATCATGTTTTGAACATGATCAATTACTTTGGAGAGGCTGAAGTTCACGGGGCTACGATTGATGACCGCACCCAAGTGAGTATGATTCTAGAATCACTTACACCTGATTTTCTTCAGTTTAAGAGCAACTATATTATGAACAAGTTGAATTATACGATAACTCAACTGTTCAATGAACTGTAAACCTTCGAATCGATATCGAAAGATAAAGGTAAAGATGGTTTAGCAACTGTTGCTGAAGCAAATATTGCAGAAGAAAATCCCTCTACCTCTAACAAAAATAAGAAGAGGAAGAGCAAGGGGCTCTGGGTCTAAGCCTAAAAAGAGTAAGAAGGGTAACACAAGCACCAAAAAGAACAACTCCAAGGAAAAAAAGCCTAAGGAAAAATATTTTCATTACAGAGTTGATGGGCATTGGAAGAGAAACTGTAACAAGTATCTCTCCGAATTGAAAGAGAAGAAGAAAGGTAAATATGATTTACTTGTTCTAGAAGCTTGTTTTGTGGAAGAAGATTTATTTGATATATCTCCTTGGATAGTTGATTCAGGAGCCACTAATTATGTTTGTTCATCTTTTCAGATACTTAGTTCTTCAAGGGAGCTTGCCGACGGGGAATTCACAATGAGAGTAGGCAATAGAGTCAAAGTTTCGGTAAAAGCAGTGAGAATCGTTCGTCTTCATTTTAGGAATAAATTTTTGTTATTGAACAATGTTTATTTTATTCCTAGTTTTCGTAGGAATTTGATTTCTATTTCAAGACTATTTGAATAAATGTTTGGTTTTTTTTTTCTTAATAATGAGATTATTATTTCTAGAAATGGTTTAAGTATTTGTTCTGCAAAAATGGAGAATGGACTTTACATGTTAAGGCCGGACGAACAATCATTGCTTAATACTGAAATGTTTAAAGTAGAACATCCCAAACCTAAAAAGCAAAAAATTTCTCATGACGACGACACATATATATGGCACCTTAGGCTAGCTCATATCAATCTAGATCAGATAAACAGACTTGTAAAGGATGGTCCTTTAAGAGAGCTAAAAGTTGGCACTCTACCAGTTTGTGAATCTTGTCTAGAAGGAAAAATAACTAAGAGACCTTTCTCAGCAAAGGACGAAAGGGCCAAAGAGCCGCTTGAGCTTATGCATAGCGATGTATGTGGTCCATTAAATGTACAAGCAAGAGGTGGTTAGGAATACTTTGTCACATTTATTGACGATCATTCACGATATGCATACGTGTACCTAATGCAAAAAAAATCTGAAACCTTTGAAAAGTTCAAAGAATTCACAGCAGAAGTTGAAAAGTAATTAGGTAAGTCATTAAAAACTCTTCGATCAGATCGAGGAGATGAATACCTTAATAATGAATTCAAGGATCACTTGCTGGAGAATAGCGTCCTATCCCAACTCATAGCACCTAGAACACCACAACAGAATGGTGTTACAGAAAGGACAAACTGAACGTTGCTTGATATGGTTAGATCAATGATGAGCTACTCTTCCCTACCACTCTCATTCTGGGGTTATGCATTACAAACTACTATTTACAGTTTGAATGTAGTACCTTCCAAGTCTATCTAAAAGACACCTTTAGAGTTGTAGAATGGGCGTAAATCTAGTTTACGTCATATTCGCATATGGGGTTGCCCAGCACATGTACTGAAAGGAAAGACTGGCAAGCTAGATCCACGTATAGAGGTTTGTTTATTTGTACGTTATCCAAGAGGTACAAGAGGAGGCTTGTTTTATAGTCCTCAAGAAAAAAAGGAATTTGTATTGACAAATGCTACTTTTCTTGAAAATGACTATATAATAGATTTTAAACCTCGAAGTAAAGTTGTACTAGAGGAATTACTTTCTGATCAGATCAGACTACAACTAACAATAGTTGTTGAACGATAAAATTATGAGACCACTATTCCAAATCAGAATACTTTGGCAACTCGACAGAGTGGGAGAGTTATTGGACCACCTGCTCGCTACAGGGAAGTTGGAGAAGCACATGTTGCTGTTTCCAATATTAGCGAAGATGACCCATTGACATACAAGCATGCAATGGAAGATTCTGATAACGAAAAATGGCAAGAGGCTATGACCCAAGAAATGGAATCTATGTATTCCAATTCTGTCTGGGAACTTGTAGATCCACCTGAAGATGTCAGGCCCATTGGATGTAAATGGATCTATAAAAGAAAAAAGGTGTAAATGAAAAAGTTGAAACGTTCAAGGCTAGGTTAGTGGCAAAGGGTTATACTCAAAAAGAGGGAGTTGACTATGAAGAGACTTTCTCGCCAGTAACCATGCTTAAATCCGTATGTATCCTCTTATCTATTGCTTCATGTTTAGACTATGAAATATGGCAAATAGATGTCAAGATAGCTTTTTTGAATGGCTATATTAAAGAAAGCATCTATATGGTGCAACTAGAAGGTTTATGCCCTAAAAGTATGTATATTTTGGATATTTGCTGAATTAATAAAATGACATTTTTCTATTTAAATTTATGCATAATTCGTATGTCTTTAAATATCAAAAAATCTATAGTTTATTTATGTGACCATAAATTTAGTATATAAGTGTTATATACATGAAGATTAAATTTATGGATAATAAACTAAACATAGTCCGTAATAATTAATTAAAGTATGTGATCTTTAATTAAATATTATTATTACTACAATTCATTAACATTAAGAATGTAATAGTCTTATCCTGACTATTGATGTATTGACATCACAATGGAGGTACTTTATATAATTCGATTATATAAGACTAGACCAGACATAATTTGAATCTCACATAAATTCCGTTAACCGTTGAGAGTTCAAATAATGTCACTAGATGATCATATGTAGATCAATCTTAATATTGAATAGTTATAGACTCCTATTTATAACATTATGATCTTTAACATACTTGTTAAAGGTTTGTTTCGTAAACAGACCGAAATACTTGTATTTTGGGAGCATGATGAAATGAGTAACTGGGAATATAACTTACTGATATGGAATCCATTTCTTCCATTAGAAGCTAGAAAGATGATTCCCTTGTGTATTGATTCAGGACTTGAACAATTTAAGTACTCAATTTATAATAGATTTATAAATTAATTGTTCATTGGAGAATCAATGGTATACAAGGATAAAGACGTAATTGGAGAGGTAAACGGAATATAACCTAGCTCCAATTATGAATTGTCTATGGAAGATTGAACTATATGTAATAATTAAATCGATGGACTGCTCGTTGTTTTCTGAGTAAATTAATTTTGTAATTTCAAGAGTACAATTCCAGATTTTTAGTGGAGTAATACTGGAATTAATAAATTAGACAAATTAATTAAAGAGTTTTATTAATTGTCATAATTTATTGGACCTTGAATTACAGGTCCATAGGTCCCCAATTCCACCTCTTACAAATAGTGTACTGGATATTACATTATTTCTATTACTGCACACTTTATCTAGGTAAATTGTTTATCTACAATAATTAATAATTGTTATTAATTAATTAATTTAAATTTATGGAGGGATATGTTTCCTGATTTGTTTAAATTTTGAATTTAAAAATATCTAATTATCAGATAATTAGATAAATAGAGATTGGGAAACTTATTAAAAGTGAAACACTCTTCCTAGTTATCTGTTAATTTATATATATATATACACATTAATTTATTAATTAATTAGATTAATTAATTTAAATATATATATATAATCACGTTCTTCTTAAAACGTACGGTAAGGTAACATTTTTGTTTTTATAAAAGTTTTATATATATATTTATTTATTAAATAGTTTGATAAATATATATATATATAAGGTGAAACTCTAGTAGAAAAGAGAGATACACTACGTATTATTTTCTACAGAGCCTCTATAAACTAGAGAGAAAAAGAAGAGAGTCTTCATAGTCTCTGTAGAACAAACTCTTGCAATTTCATGTGTTGAGAGTATTACAAGAGCCTAAAGTGTGAGTTTTGAGAAATTGTACACAATGCCCACACGTTCATCCAGTTGTACTTGAGGCTTGGATTGGAAGATCGTGGTTTAGAAGACAAAAAAAACTAGGATCCGCTGATAGGCTACAAGAGGTATTAACTCTATTCTCTTTGTATGTTCCTATTTGTTATGAATTAATATTATGCACTCATATAGTCAATTGTTTTGAGAAATTTTTTGAAAGTTCCTGGGCCAATCTTCTGCTACAAAATCGTTTTTTAATTCCAACATTCACCACTTACGATCTGGAAGATCAAGACACCAAAGCTAAAGACATCTGATTTTTCAGAAAAGACCCCGCCCATGGCATACTCTTGGGACATGTAGCCTCTGTACTTGATTGAAACATTAAACCACTAGTGCTTTATTGTCATTTGCATAATTGCTTCGGTTCCAAGGAAACTAAAACACACTGAAAATGTTTCAACACAATAAGATGCTTACAATGTTCCAACAACCCTTTGAGTATTTGCTAGATCTAGTGTTCCTTGGAAAATGCGTGCCAATCCAAAATCTGATATTTTTGGATTCATCTTCTCATCCAAGAGAATATTGCTCACCTTTAAATCTTTGTGTATCACCCTTAAACAAGAATCACGATGGAGATATAAAAGACCTCGAGCAACACCATATATATATAATGTTCAAGCGTGTAGCCCGATGGAGCTGTGCTCTTATACTTGGATCCAATCAGTGCAGTACTATTAAGGATTAATTAATCAGGTCATATCTTATGTTTCATATTCATCTTAGGACAGGGAGAAAATAGATTAACTTTCTAGCTATTGTCTGTTTTGCATGGATAGAGTTATTTCAATAACAATTAAAGCAAAAAATATATATTTAGATAAATCCAGTGAGAATTCATCAATGTATATCTAAAGATCACAAGACAAGCATCTTAAAATAATAGTATGTGCTAAACTCTCATTCTTAATTGCTCCACTAAGATTTAAAAAAATGCGTAGAACACTTTATCTTCTTTCTCTTTTTCTTTTCCAGATAGAACTGTGGCCTCTTAGGATTAGTACCACCGATCACCTTGAGGTTATTTCTTAAGATAGATAGCTTAATATAGCTTAGCAGGGGTGAAGTCAACAATAAGACTCATATACGTTGCAGCCTGGAGTCTAAAAGCTGCTTTTCAAGCCAGTATAAAACTCTCTGTTTTAAACAAAACAGACTACCGATTTTTTTAGGAAGAGCAAACGGACTAAAGTTAACAGCTAAGTGCAAGAGGTGTTTCTTTCTAATACTAACCGAAGATAAAAATATCCAAGCTTTTGTTGGGCATGAACTCGTAAACTAGTAACTTCTCCTCTTCTTCAATGCAGTAGCCCAAGAGCCTAACAAGATTTCTGTGTTGGAGTTTTGAGATCAATATCATCTCATTCTTAAACTATTCTATACCTTGTCCTGATCTGCTAGAGAGTCTTTTTACGGCTATTTCCTTTCCATCTTGTAGTATTCCCTGCGAATGGTCCACATATTTGTCACTCTATGCAACTAAAAGATGTTGTATTGCATTTAAATTCTCCTGAACAAGGAAATAACCTTGTAAACCGGACCAAATCCTCCTTGCCCAAGTTTGTTTGTTGGGCCGAAGTCGTTTGTTGCAGCTAAAATGGTATCGAAGTCAAAAATAGGAAGCTCGGACGTATCATGCTTTATTGAAAGTTGTCGAGTATCTCTTAAACTGCCAATTGTCTGAATCAAATCTGGATTCTCTTTGGCCTCCTTCATTTTTCCTGCTTTTTCTTTTTCTTTTTTCTTTTTTGTCAGTAATTATATTTAGACTCAGAGTAAAACGAGGAAGTAGAAAAGCATAGAACTCAATCCATTCCAACTTTTGCAGTGATATGTTAAAGTTTAAGGCTAGGAAAAGACTAGTCCATTCAACTGAAAAAAAAGCAAGTCAATTTTCTAGCATGGATAAGAGATCAATATGGTCATTTAACTTATTTATTTTAGTACTTCATGGACTGGCAAAAAGGTTTAGTGCCCATTTAAGCATGAAATACATGGACAACCGAAAAAAAAAAATGTTAGATGAGTGGCTATGTATCTGAAGCTGTCATGGAGCCCCAGGACCCGCCCTGTTCCAAATAATTCGAAAGCAAATGCCTTTTAATACTTTGCTATTAATGGGTGTAAGATGATGCATATCCAGTCTCTGTGTGCGTATGTGTCTAACGAGCAATTAAATTCTTACCTTTTCCTCCAGCTCTCCATCTGTGCAAACCGAATGTTACGGCACCTATCATTGCACTAGTAAAAATAGCTACAATGCTGATGATGATAATCTTCTTGATTTTCTGTCCTACAGCTGGAAAATCAGTTAACAAATTCAACTTATATTCAAGAAACCAAAAGATGAAAATAAGAATTAAAATAGAAGAATTTGACAAGAATCACACTACTCTCACAAATACGAACTAAAATAGAAGAATTTGATAAGAATCACACTACTCGCACCTAGTTCTGCATGCGCAAGGCGAAGGAAAAGCTCTTCTCCTCCAAAGGTAAACCCCTGAATGTCAATAAGCCCTTCTGACCAAACCAAACACCCTATTCCATCTACGTACGCATAAGCCATGCAGGAACAATTATTCAGGCACCACTTTTGACACTTGACACCATCAAGATAGATTCCGAGCTCTGCAAATTCATAGAAGTTTGGAAGTTTCACATTGCTCATCTTCAAAAACCCATCCTTTTTACCTTCTGGTGAAGCTAGGCTACTAGTACTTGTTTCGCAAAGTAAATTAATTTTCCTCACGCATCCTCCTGTCCATTTTCCCTTGCTCCACTCTGCATTGGATTTTGGCTCAAAACTTTTTAAACACTTGCAAATTGGAGATTCAGATGCTTTGCATACACCAAAATGTCCACACACTCCATATTTGTCACATTGACTCTTTGGTGCCTCCCAATTAGTATACCAGTCACCTCCTCTGACTTTCAGCATAATTTTTAGAACACCCTCAGATGAAAGGAACACAGTTAAGACAGTGGAACTGTTGTGCCAATTCAAATATAGATACGTCATTCCCTTGTCTTCATCTTCTATGATATTGAACAGACTTCGAAAAAATGTGTTCATATCGGGTACACCGGTGAGCCTGGATTAATCCCATGGTCCACTTCTCTAGAAAGGAGTTGAACCGTTTATCCAAATGAAAACATCGGGTGGTCTCTGAGGTGCAATTCCGGCGACAAAATTTCCATGCGAAGAATCGCTTTCGTTCTTCCAAGAAGTAAGGACATAACTCTCCCTGGTTTTAGCATTAAATCGTACCATTGATGTGACGACCCGTACCCAAAAAAAAAGGGTTTATTTGTATTAAATAAATAATATAAAGATAAAAAAAAAAGATAAAAGAGCCTGATTAATAGATATTATTTAGGGACATATTAGTAATTTTATTAAAGACCCTTTAAGAAACCCTAAAGGGTCTAATAATCTGCTCAGTTTATACGTACGTTTTGTAGAGAGAAAAAAAAAATAGAGAGAGAGTGGAGGCTATGTGTTTAAGAAGAAGAAGATGGTGAAAACTATTGTCATAGATTATTGAGACTCACTCCTAAGATAATAAACTCTTGACCAATTAAGTTTTATATTTTAGATTGATTTCGGAATTGAGATTGAATATCTAGGATTAAGGTTTTGAATTACTCATAAATTATTTAAGAAATATGGGGATAAATTTGATAGAAAAATAAGCCTATTAATATTAGGATTTAGACGAGATAAATTTTGAGTGATATGGTTGGGTAAATAGAAAGTTATGAATTTTTGAGTTTTGGGCTAAGATATAAAAGTACAGTAGAAATTGCAACTGGCCTTTCAAGAATTTTTACTGGTCTGATTAGGTCATATTTAGTATGATAAAGCTTATCGAATTATCTTTCCAACAGAATATAATTTGTCAAAAACAGATTTATAACCAGAGAGTTATAGCCAATTGAAGTGAGTACTACAAATCTGAAAAAATCTGAAACTTTGGATACTTTTAGCAAAACATAGCTGGAGTTTGTCCCACTGTGCAGGGCTTACCTACGGACCCTATAGCTACATTCTTGGTACTTTTAGGAATCCATGACTTGTAGAACATGTCCTCTGAGTTTGGTGACTTTTAGAGAGATATTAGTATTGTTATGAATCGTAAAAAATTGACATTATTAGAAATAGCTATAGAGTTAATTATAGAAGATGCATGGGCAGCAAGTATTGTGGAAATAATGAACGCAAGTGCACGTATCGAACAAGTAATAAAGTGTAAGTATAAGTATCATTCCCACGAGGACAGTGCTTACTAAGTACCAAAATTATTCTAACTCTAATTTTATTTGAAAGCAAATCAAAAGGAATAATTTCATAACAATAAATCTAATAACCAAATAAAAAGAAAAGCAAAACAAAATAATAAATAGGACAATCAAGTATCTAAAGACCTAGGGTTTCCGATTCACCTAGATTAATCTATCTAAATTATTCAATACAATCAATAAATGTCCATTCCCTATGCTAATAGCAAATTTCTCTATTATATCCATTAATCTCTCTGAAGAATTAATAAGTATATTTCAATAGACAAGTTATAACATCTCTGTGTAAACTATGAACCTATCAAAACTCATTAATCACAAAAAATCCATATTACTACACAAGCTTCATAGATATCTCTATCCTATGATAATCTCATGTCATATTAATCAAGACAAATTCAATCCTTCCTTCTCAGATGTTGGATCAAACTTCTGATTCATGCAAAAGTTGATCAGGCTCTCACAAGCATTAAGTATAGATTAATATAATTAGCATTGAATGGGAAATAAATATAAACTTGAATTGAAATTAAAATAATCAAGACATCATAATCCGGCTACATCGTAGCCCTAGAAAATAGATTTAGTTCATAGCTAAAGCAAAAAGAAACATAATAATTCTGAACATAAAGAGTAAAGAAAGAAAAACTCTAAGCGAATTTGAGTTGTAGTATTCCCGTCTCCGGCTTGTGCCGCTCCTCTCACTCTCTCTCTCTCTATTTCTCTTAGAGTCTAAAGCGCTCAAAAGTCCCCAAATAAGTCTAAAAAGTCCTATTTATAAGTTTGGGGGCGGTCACCTCAAAAATTAGGTCAAAAGGCGTCCAAAGAAAAAGAAATGCTGAATTTCCATATAGCGGTGCTGGGGCGCGACTAACCAGTGCCGTGGCACCATCCTGGCTGCCAAGTCTCTTTTTGTGCCCGAACTAGCACCGGAGCGCTACTAACATGGCGCCGGGGTGCTTGCTTCTCTAGTCCTCACAGATTTTAGCTTATTTTGAGCCTTTTAAGCGCTTTAGTGTCATTGACAAGTGCCAAGGCACTCCCTTCTCTTCCCATCTCCCTACAAGTCATGTAATTTTGTTCCATATGCCACCAAGTACACCAAAATTATCTAACCTATACTCAAAATATTAAAAACACAAATAAAACTCACAAAAATCCCGAGAATCTACTAAATGCCTCGCTTAAATGATATCTAATTTGTGAGTAAAACTCACTCATCAAATATGCCCAAACTGAACATTTTGCTCGTCCTAGAGTAAAACAAGCACAAAGGAAGAAATAAAGGTAGATAAGACACCTAAAAACTAAAACTTGGGTATTGATTCCATTTAGAATGTAAAAGGCCTCAAAGATTGCACATAATCATTAATTTAAGAAAACGTCAAAACATCAACAATATCTAGAATTTCAATTCCAACATTAGCTTCACTTCTCTCTTGATCCTTCACATGTGTGTGTGTGTGTAGCCAGTAATATCTAACTACTCGTAACTCAGATCAGTTTATGCAAACAAGTAAATTAAGATTGATCTCTAAGTAAGCATTTGTTTTCAAATTCCATATACTTGTTTTTCTAACCGTTCTCTACTAATGTAGACTAACACCAACTAAAGATCTATAGGACTTCATTAAGCTTGTAATGTATGGCTAAGGTGAGGGTATGAAAAGAATGAATATTTTAAACTCAGTTCATACTCATACCATAAGCATACACCTTCCTCTAAAATCGTTATGAAGCTCAACTTAATACTCCCACTAGTACTCCCAAATTATTTTCAAACTTTCTCTTGTCAATACTTTCTTTGACAGACCCTTTTTTTTAAAAAAAAAATTTGTACTACTACAATCCCAAACTTATTTTTTTCTTGTATGTACCAAGGGTGTAGTACAAATTTTTTTTTCTTTTTTTTTTCATTCTCAACTCCACCCTTCCTCTTATATAAAATAACTCATCATAAATTCCAAATCAATCACATTTTTCTGGTATGAAAGGTAATAGAGATGAAATTAAAGGCTAGGCTAAGAATGTGGCTAACAAGAAAAAGATATATATTAGGCTCAAAAAGGGTAACTAGGGATAAAATATGCAATGGTAGGCTCGAAAGCTCAAACAGTTCAAAAATAGCCTAAATCATTTCTTTAGTTAGATGTAGTCTAGGATTTCGCCTCAAACAGTTTCCAAACAAGTTCTAGAATTTGTTGAGATCTTAAAGATGTACTTAATTTACATAAACCTTCTCTAAGTTTTTAAATGGCTAAACATGCATGACTATATGCTCAAATATGTGAAGAGATTACAAGTAAAGCAAAACCAACATTAAAATCAAGCACGCAGACTAAGTCAACATTTATCATTTTTCAAAAACTATGTTCATCTTAATCATAATCTCATCATCGGCCAAACATACTAAACAAAACAATACTCAAAATTTTTTTAAACTCCCTACCCCCAAACTTAAAATTAACATTGTCCTCAATATTAAAGTTAAAAGAGAAGATAAAGGAAAAACTCCCTTAGATTGTTACACGAAGATAGAGGCTTCTTATTGATCGATGAAATCTATGTTGACGACCTCCAAACTTGTACAAGAACCTCCCAAGAAGCGCTTAATTTATAGTCGTCAGCCTGACTCTTCAACAGCTCATTCATAGCATTCTCATAAGTATCACCCATGTATACATATCGACATTGATAGGGCAATGACTTATGTTTAAGTATTGGAGACTTCTAGATAGATGGTAATGGTCCAAGGAATTTCTTCCCAAGTTTCTTAATTTTTGGCTTTCTTCCATGAATATAACTTAGCAAAGCTATCAAGTAATGTGTATCCTCTATTGTCTTTCGTCTTTCAGCTTTCATTGTCTCAGATTGAACTATCCAAGGTTCTAGTGGTGCTTCTAGACAGTTGGTATCCAATGATTCGGCTAATTGCAGCTTTGGTATTGTTAAAGGAGTTCTCTTAATGTCTATTATAGTGCCTTCAAGTTTCTCCTCATTTTTCTCATCCACTTCACTTGGAATTAGTGATTGAAAAAGAGCGGTGAAAGTTTGTCTTTCTGCAGATTCTTTCGAATTGTTTTGCGACTCACCGAGTTGTTCACCACTCTCATGCATAATCTCCATCTTTTGCATCTTTGGATTGGTAGGCTCAATGTTGCTTGAAAAATATTCTGGTGGTCCTCCCGATACAGTTGTTGTCAATTGACTCATTTGTACCTCAAGGTTTCGGGAGGATATATATTGATCTTTGTGAAATTTTCTCCATATTTGTCATGAAACCAGATGTCACTTGAGCAAGTTGGGTGAGAGCATCTTCCAAAGACACTTTCTTTTCTTGTTGCTGAAATTCAAGTTGAAGATTCATCGAATTTTGATTGTTGTTCCATGAGAAATCTGAATAAATCTGCCACCCTGGATCATATGTATCGGTGTATAGATTGTGTTGCTGTTGGAAGTTGGACACATAATTTGTTTGTTCAGTGGTGTTTAATGTAAACGAACTTCCAAATCGACAATTAGCTCTCATATGGTCCCCTCCACATAATTCGCACTCTTGGTATGGAGTGTGAATGGTGTTTGCTCTCCAATTATCCAACTGAGTCGACAAGGTAGCTACTTGAACAGACAAAGCTGAGACGACATCAGCTTTATAGACTCCGACGGCTCTCTTTGGCATGGAATATTCCTTCAAAAACTGATAATCATAAGCTATCATTTCTATCAGCTCATATGCTTTATCAGCTGTTTTATTATACAATGTTCCACCAGCCACTTCATCAACCACACTCTTACTCATGTAGTTCAATCCATTATAAAATGTTTGAACTTACAACCACTATGGCATTCTATTATACGGCGCCAATATTAACATCTTCTTATACCTTGCCCATGCATCTGATAGAGACTCTGTATTATATTAAACAAAGGTACAAGTGTTATTCCATATCTTAGCCTCTTTTTCTTTTAAGCACCTACAGTGAAAACCTGGAAAATAAATATTAGAGACAACGTAAATGAAAGAAACAAAAAAATAAAAATTCAAATTCAAATTAAAGTTATTTGGTATTGATATTAGTAAAAACAAACAGTTCCCAGCAACGGCGCCAAAAACTTGTTGTGGAAATAATGAACGCAAGTGCACGTATCGAACAAGTAATAAAGTGTAAGTATAAGTATCGTTCCCACAATGACTGTGCTTACTAAGTACCAAAATTATTCTAATTCTAATTTTATTTGAAAGCAAATCAAAAGAAATAATTTCACAAAAATAAATCTAATAACTAAATAAAAAGAAAAGTAACACAAAATAATAAATAGGACAATCAAGTAGCTAAAGACTTAGGATTTCCGATTCACCTAGATTAATCTATCTAAATTATTCAATCCAATCAATTAATGTCTATTCCCTATGCTAACAGCAAATTTCTCTATTATATCCATTAATCTCTCTCAAGAATTAATAAGTATATTTCAATAGACAAGTTCCAACATCTCTGTGTAAACTATGAACCTATCAAAACTCATTAAGCACAAGAAATTCATATTACTGCACAAGCTTCATAGATATCTCTATCATATGATAATCTCATGTCATATTAATCAAGACAAATTCAATCCTTCCTTCTCAGATCTTGGATCAAACCTCTAATTCCTGCAAAAATTGATCAGGTTCTCACAAGCATTAAGTATAGATTAATACAATTAGCATAGAATGGGAAATAAACATAAACTTGAATTGGAATTAAAATAATTAAGACATCATAATCTGGCTACATCGTAGCCTTAGAAAATAGATTTAGTTCGTAGCTAAAGCAAAAAGAAACATGATAACTCTGAATATAAAGAGTAAAGAAAGAAAAACTCTAAGCGAATTTGAGTTGTAGTATTTCCGTCTCCAACTCGTGCCGCTCCTCTCCTTCTCTCTCTCTCTCTCTATCTCTCTTGGGGTCTAAAGCTCTCAAAAGTCCCCAAATAAGTCCTAAAAAGTCCTATTTATAAGCTTGGGGGCGGCTGATGCAAATGTAGCTGCTCAACCATGCATGCAAGAGGAGGAGCATTTACGTGGGCTTGGAGAGACTCAAGGACAGCGTTCGCGTGATCCATTAAGCTTTCCAAGTGGGCCAATTATAAGACTTAGAGCCAAGAGATTCAAAGAGGCATTAAATGGGCTGATTCAACATATTGGTGAGATGGCTAATGCCTGGAGGCCCGATATGAGCCCAAATCAGATCCAATGGAGCCTAATCACTATGATTAAGCTTCTAGAAGAGTCCAATTGAAGCTAAACACTTCTCTTCACATTTTTCTAGGTGTTTTGTGTTTTTAGAAAACTTCTTTAATTTAGATTTAGTTATTTTTGGATTTAATTAAAGAGAAGGTTGCCACTTGTCAAAATTGCATTAGTTTGCCTTAAATTAGTGTTGAATTCGACTCCTATATAAAGGAGAGATCTTTGTACGTTTTAAACAGATTATTATTCGATAATATTGTGAGTATTCGTGTTCTCTTTCGTTCATAAGAAGATTCTTGAACTTATCAAGTTAACTCTTATGGCGTTCAAAACAACCAGACTTATCCCATTGATTCTTGAGTGGTTCTTGAGGATTCTTGGTATGGCGTCTTTAATCTTTCGTGGTTCCTGGTTCGTATCTTGCTAGGTTACGGGTCAAGACTCAACAATATTGTGACTTGGTGATCTTGTGTTTGAATTCCATAGTTGGTGCTGGGTTTCGTGACAATTGTTGACGGGGTTCATATCATTTGGTACCAGAGCTTAGGTTTCAAGGCAAGTTTGAGTTATCCTTTACTTTCTTTACTGTTCCTTTAATTCTTGAATTAGGGTTAAAAAAAAAACAATGGCTGGCCAAATTTCTTGCTTTGGGTAGACTGGTCATATTTAGTTTCTTGATCTGATCCTTAGCCGAAATTTTGAGAATTAAGGATACTAGGTTTCCCAATCTGATCAAACTCCTTGTTATTGGCCGAATTTGTGCTTTAGGGACGCTAGAATTATTTGGTTTCCTAATTTGAGCCAACTAGGGTTTCTTTGCTTTACTTGGGGTCCAAGTTGCTGAGGTTAATAGGGAGGCCGAATCTTACCTTGTTTCCAGATTTCTTGTTACCCGTTTCTCAAAAATCAGAAGTTACCCGTTTTCCTTAAAGGTTACCCGTTTCTTTAAATTAGCAGATTCTCTTGTGTCCTTCACACGTTTCTGCAACAGCAGGGAAAGGAAAGAAAAAGGGAAAGGAGGAAAAATCAAGAGGATCCGGGGAAAAAAAAAAAAAAAGAAGTCTGGAGGCACTTCTTAAAATTTTTTGTGTCAATCTTGTTTCTTACTTCCTAAACCCCTTTTTGTCAAAACCCTATGCTTGAGTGTGAAAAATCATCAAAATTTGAGAGAAATTGTGTGAATTTTGGGGTATTACTGAAACCAAAGAATTCGTATTATTCATATTTTCTTGCATCAGTTTCTTGAGAATTGCTTGTGAGTTTTGTGATTTGATCTGGTTGCTTATTATATTGAATCATCGTTGGAGTATCCTTGAATCTGATTAAGAGTGAAAGAAGACATAACGAGTGGAAAAAGGCAAGAGCGGTGAGAACATAAGAGGGTAAAAAGCCATTGAGTGCCAAACACGAGAGTGAGTGAATCTTTCTGAGTGAAACACGTGAGGAAAGAGTGCTTCTGAGGTCCTAATCTTATTTTTGCAGATTTCAATATGTCACGCAGTCAAGAAAGTACAGAAGGTAACACAACCGAAGAGGTACAACAACCAACCGTTCCGAACTTACAACTACAGGCGTTGTTGGGGGAGATGAGAATGACGAAAGCCGAATTAGAACCAATTCATGAGAGGATGGATAGGTTGGAGGGAGAAACAGCCGCGGGATAACCTCAAAATGCTCCCATTAGGCAACCACCTAGGTGGGTACAACTAGATGAGCAATGGGGTGATGATGAAGATGTAAAGGAATGGGAGGAGATGGATGAACCAACAATAAACAGGAGCAGGTTTAGGTGTGGTAATAGGAATAGAGAAACTAGGATGGGTAGGCCTAGGCGAGATAATGACTTGGGAGGCATTAAAGTGAAGATTCCGTCCTTCCAAGGTAAAAACGATCCTGAAGCTTATCTAGAGTGGGAGAAGAGAATGGAGATCGTCTTCGATTGCCACAACTATTCTGAGATTAAAAAGGTAAAGCTTGCTGCAATTGAATTCACTGATTATGCTATTGTTTGGTGGGATCAATTGTTGAAGGAAAGAACGAGAAATCTGGAACGCCCTGTTGAGACATGGGACGAGATGAAAACAATCATGAGAAGACGTTTTGTTCCAAGCTAATATCATCGGGAGCTGTACAACAAGTTGCAGCAACTAACTCAAGGATCCAAGAGCGTAGATGATTACTACAAGGAGATGGAGGTTACTATAATCCGAGCAAATGTAGAGAAGGATAGAGAAGCTACCATTGCTAGGTTCTTACACAGTCTAAATAGAGAGATAGCGGACGTGGTAGAGATGCAATACTATATAGAGCTGACAGATATGGTGCATCAAGCTATCAAAGTTGAGCAACAATTGAAACGGAGGAACTTTCCTAGGAGGGGACCAAGCTCAGCTCCTACAAACTCGTGGAGATCAGCCCCTAAACAGGATGAATTTCCATCAGCTAAGCCTAAGAATGAGCCTTCTAAGGATGGGAAACAAGTTGCAGCACCGAAATAAGGTAACACCGAATCTGCCACTTCAAGAAATCGTGACATTAAGTGTTTTAAATGTTAAGGCAGGGGTCATATTGCTAGCCAATGTCCGAATAAAAGGGTGATGGTGATCAATGCTCAATGAGAGATTGAGACGGACGATGAACGAGAAGATGAAGAAGATGACGTGCCACCACTTGTAGATGACTATGAAGGGCAGTGTGCTGTAGACGGAGAATCATTAGTAGCGAGACGAGCTCTTAGCGCGCAAGTTAAGGAAGAAAGCAACAACCAGCAGGAGAACTTGTTTCATACTCGATGTTTTGTGAATAACAAAGTTTGCAGCGTCATAATTGATGGAGGGAGTTGCACCAACGTGGCTGGTACTGAATTGGTGGAGAAATTAGCATTACCTACCATAAAGCATCCACGACCGTACAGGCTTCAGTGGCTGAACAATTGCGAAGAAGTCAAGGTGACAAAACAAGTGTTGGTGGCATTTTTCATTGGCAAGTATGAAGATGAAGTGCTTTGTGATGTGGTACCTATACATGCATGTCATATTCTATTGGGAAGACCATGGCAGTATGATCGGCGAGTCACACATGATGGTTTCACCAATAGGTACTCTTATACCGTCAAAAAGCAGCCAATATCACTTGTGCCATTGACTCCAAAACAGGTTCTTGAAGACCAACTAAAAATGCAAAAAGCGAGTGAAAAGAGAAAAGAGAAAAAGAGAGAGGCTGAAACTGAGAGAAAAGAAAAAGAGATGAGAGAAAAACAGAAAAACAAAACCGTGAGTGAGGGTAAAAGGGAAAAAGAGAGTAACGTAGCCTTATTAAGTATAAGAGAGGAAAAATACAACTTCATTGCAAGAAAAAGTGAGATCAAGAGAGCTTTAGTTTTACAACAGCCCCTTATAGTACTCATGTACAAGGAGGCTCTTTTATGTACTGATGATCTCGCCGGTTCTTTGCCGAGCAATATTGTTTCTCTTTTGCAAGAGTTTGAAGATGTATTTCCTAAAGAGATCCCTCATGGTTTACCTCCAATTCGTGGGATTGAAGATCAAATTGACTTCATACCAGGTACATCAATTCCAAACCGGCCTGCCTATAGGAGCAATCCTGAGGAGACAAAGGAATTTCAAAGGCAAGTAGGTGAATTATTGGAAAAGGGGTATGTGCGTGAAAGCATGAGTCCTTGTACGGTTCCAGTACTATTAGTTCCTAAGAAGGATGGGACATAGAGGATGTGTGTTGATTGTCGAGCCATCAACAACATAACAGTAACACCATCCCATTCCTAGATTAGATGATATGCTAGATGAATTGCATGGTTCTTGTGTTTTTACAAAAATTGATCTTGAGAGTGGATATCATCAGATTAGAATGAGAGAAGGTGATGAATGGAAAACTGCCTTTAAAACTAAATATGGTTTGTATGAGTGGTTAGTGATGCCTTTCGGTTTAACTAATGCTCCAAGTACTTTTATGCGTTTGATGAACCATGTTTTACGTGCATTTATTAGCAGATTTGTGGTTGTATATTTTGATGATATCTTAATTTATAGCAAAAACTTGGAAGAACATGTAATGCATTTAAAATATATTTTAGATGTGTTAAGGAAAGAAAAGTTGTTTGCTAACCTCAAGAAGTACACATTTTGCACGGATAAGCTTGTGTTTCTTGGCTTTGTTGTTAGTGCTCAGGGAATTGAGGTGGACGAGAAAAAGGTGAAAGTAATCCAAGATTGGCCAATGCCTATAACAATCAACCAAGTGAGGAGTTTTCACGGCCTAGCTAGTTTTTATAGACAGTTTGTGCATGATTTTAGTAGCTTAGCCGCCCCTCTTACCGAAGTCATTAAGAAGATTGTGCCATTTAAGTGGGGGGAGGAACAAGAAAAGGCATTTAATCTGATCAAAGAAAAGTTAACTAATGCACCTTTACTTGTTTTACCTAACTTTGCTAAAACTTTTGAAATTGAGTGTGATGCTTCAGGAATAGGTATTGGAGCTGTCTTGATGCAAGAAGGCCGTCCAGTTGCATACTTCAGTGAAAAATTAAGTGGGGCAGCTCTAAACTATCCCACTTATGATAAGGAGATATACGCTTTGGTGAGGGCTTTGGAAAATTGGCAGCATTATCTATAGCCGAAGGAATTTGTGATTCACACTGAACATGAATCTTTGAAGCATTTAAAGGGACAACAAAAGCTGAACAAACGCCATGCAAAATGGGTGGAATTCATTGAGACATTTCCTTATATGATCAGATATAGGCAAGGTAAGGAAAATGTCATGGCTGATGTATTGTCCCGAAGGTATGCCTTACTTTCTACTTTAGATACAAAACTACTTGGTTTTGAATACATTAAGGATTTATATGCACATGATTCTGATTTTGGTAATGTGTTCAATGCATGTGAAAAAGTAGCATTTGGTAAGTTCTATAGGCA
>JXTC01000142.1:533672-583356 GCA_002914845.1 Trema orientale | reverse complement strand
TGGAACGTATCAATGATAATGCCTACAAGCTAGAGTTGCCAGGTGAGTATGGTGTTAGTGCTAGTTTTAACGTTGCTGATTTATCTCCTTTCGATTCAGGTGATGATTTAAGGATAAATCCTTTTCAAGAGGGGGAGAATAATGCAAATGTAGCTACTCAACCATATATGCAAGAGGAGGAGCATTTACGTGGGCTTAGAGAGACTCAAGGGCAGCGTTCGCGTGATCCATTAAGCTTGCCAAGTGGGCCAATTACAAGACTTAGAGCCAAGAGATTCAAAGAGGCATTAAATGGGCTGATTCAACACATTGGTGAGATGGCTAACGCATGGAGGCCCGATATGAGCCCAAATTAGATCCAAGGGAGCCTAATCACTATGATTAAGCTTCTAGAAGAGTCCAATTGAAGCTAAACACTTCTCTTCACGTTTTTCTAAGTCTTTTGTGTTTTTAAGAAACTTCTTTAATTCAGATTTAGTTATTTTCGGATTTAATTAAGGAAAGGGTGTCAAAATAGCATTAGTTTGCCTTAAATTAGGGTTGAATTCGACTCCTTTATAAAGGAGAGGTCTTTGTACGTTTTAAACAGATTATTATTCGATAATATTGCGAGTATTCGTGTTCTCTTTCATTCTTGAGAAGATTCTTGAACTTATTAAGTTAACTCTTGTGGCGTTCAAAACAACCAGACTTATCCCATTGATTCTTTAGTGGTTCTTGAGGATTCTTGGTGTGGCGTCTTTAATCTTTCGTAGTTCCTAGTTCGTATCTTGCTAGGTTACGGGTCAAGACTCAACAATCTTGCGACTTGGTGATCTTGGGTTCGAATTCCATAGTTGGTGCTGGGTTTCGTGACAATTGTTGACGGGGTTCATATCAGTGGCCGCCTAAAAAATTAGGTCAAAAGTCGTCCAAAAAAAAGATATGCTGAATTTCCGTAGCGCAGCGCCGGGCCACCACTAACTAGCGCCGGGGCGCCACCCTGGCTGCCAAGTCTCTTTTTATGCCCGAACTAGCATCGGAGAGCTACTAACATGTCGCCGGGGTGCTTGCTTCTCTGGTTCTCACAAATTTTAGCTTATTTTGAGCCTTTTAAGCGCTTTAGTGTCATTGACAAGTGCCAAGGCATTCCCTTCTCTTCCCATCTCACCACAAATCATGCAATTTTGCTCCAAATGCCACTAAGTATACCAAAATTATCTAAAACCAACACTCAAAACATTAAAAACATAAATAAAACTCACAAAAATCTCAAGAATCCACTAAATGCCTCGCTTAAATGATATCTAATTCGTGAGTAAAACTCACTCATCAGCAACTAGTCAATACTTTTAGTGTGATTAGAGTATGATTTTATTGTTGTAATACTTATATATGATTTGTGTGATAATAGGTGTTTGAGAGGTTATGTTGATTATTTTGGTTAAATAGGCATCGCGAACGAGGTAAGTAACCTTTGATCTTTTCTCGTAGTTTTCCTCTTCTAAAAGCTAAATATTTTATTGTTTTATTATTTCTAATAGAATCATGTTTACAAGGTATTTTCTTTAAAATATGATTTCAAGTAAAAATATATATTTTGTTAATAAGACTGTTTATTGAAATAAATCTGTTTTATTGAGATAACGTAAGTTTTGTGAAAATAATATGATTCTATGTTTAATACTAAATTATGGATCAAGTATATGAATTACTATTGAACGTGTTAACAAACAAATTATTTTGGAATGATTACAATATTATAATGAGATTATTTTGGAATGATTACAATATTATAATGAGATTAAAGTGAAATTGTTTATGATTCGTTATTGTAAATAAGTGTTTTGAAACTCTCTTCAGTGACTATGCACGTGGACCCAATTCACAGGGGTTATATGTGGACAGTACTGACCTAGCTACAGGGTTAAATGTAGTAGATTCGTGATTTGTACCCAGCTATAGGGGTTATCTGTAGTAGATTCAGACCCGGCTACAGAGGTTATTTGTGGCAGATTCGGACCCGGCTACAGGGGTTATTTGTAGCAGATTCGGACCTAGTCACAAGGGTTAAGTGTGGCTATAGTCGGCAAAAACTGGAGAGAAGTATAATTGAAATTATTATTGACTAAAAATGGATTCGAAAAGATAGATTTAGAAACTTATTACTTCTTTTTATCAAATTGTTTACTAAACAACTTGATTTAAGTATTTTCAAAGTACTGATTTCTGAAACCAAATTTATTCTGAAAAATATTTGTTAATGATTTTGGTTTACATATGCTTGATCCAACTAGATAAGGTTACTGGTTACTTACTAGGCTTCTAGCTCACCCTTTTATTTTTTCCTTCCAAGTTTTAAAGATTATCAGTTAACAGACTCACAAAGGGAACTTATTTAGTAATAATTGAGGTGCATGGTTCAAAGAGAGGAATTCTTCATCTTGATTGAGAAAATGTAAAGAATCGAAAGGTTGATTATCTTAAATTTATTGGATTATAGTTTTTACTGTATAGTATTTATTTTGAGTATTTGGAGACTTTATAAGAGTTATTGGATTTTATATTATACTTTGGTATTTATTGGAGACTAAATATTCTTAATTTTATTGGTTTATAGAAAGATGCATTGCATGCCTACGCTACGGGGCTTTGCCTTATGGGTATGCGGCGCACGTCATCGGGTGAGGGGCGTGACAATTGAGCCGGGTAAGAAAGTGTTGACAGGGTGCTGAAAGCTCTGCCATAACTCCTCTCCTGATGAGCCATCTTTGAGAACCAAGTTACCATTGTCTTATAGTACTACAATTGAACTATAACTTGATCGGATGTTGACTTTGGTTGACCACAGAGAGTGGTTTTTTCCATCCAAAAGCTCCAGGTTTCCATTGCTGCTAATAGTTAGACTTGCAGAAGAGTATGGAGCATCTAGAGGGTTATCTCTGTTGGCCACCCATACAACTTTAAAAGGAGAAATTTGTTTATGCCAGATGCCCCCGTATTGATTTGCAGAGTTATTGGGACGAAAGAAGCCTAACTCAAATATTTGGCAAGGAGAGACTAGAGTTTGGCCTTGTGATATGGCTTGAAATGTAGTTATGTTATAAAATGTAGTTATGTTATAAATTGCGTAGCAGTACTTAATTGGAAACACGTAAAATAGTATAAATATAGAAGAAACTAAGGCACCACTGCAGTCTATATTGTTTGCACCCATTTGGCCTCCCAAGTCCCAACAAAGGTTTGTAGTGAAGATTATAAAGACAGAAAAACAATCTTATAAGCGGTAGTATTCGTGAATATATGTATTAATCTATTAGCCCAACCACCCTTTTTCTTTTATTATTATTCTTGTAGAGAAGTCGAATTTTTCAAGCAAGCAACCCAATTTCCTTATCATAGTTGTCATATTTTGTCATCATCATTTTATTTTAAATAATGTAACGTATAGAAGTTAATAACCAAGCATGTGGTAGGAAAAATCAATATGCGTACCGTTGGTGCTTTGAATGCTTTCTAAGAAGGCAGTAGTCTGACACCTTGACAAAGATTATTTGAGTCAAAGATCTAGAGTATTTTAAAATAAAAAGTTCTTTGTTTTTAAATTAGAATTTACTTTGAAATTTATAAATTAGAACTAAACTACTGTTTAAGCATTTGAGGAAAAGAAAAAATTGCTTTCATGAAATAACAACATATCATTGGAGCATAATTCATATTATACACAATTTGTCGTCGTGGCATATTGTTAATCGGACTAACTTGTATATGATCATTATTTAATCTGACATGTTGACTAGATAATAGTTAAAATGTGAACACATTCTTTATCAAATAATTTGTGCGAAGTGGACGGAGTTAGAATATAAAAAAAAAAAGGTGGTTGTACTTTTTTTCCGTTTTTCATTTTTTTTCCTTGTTGAGATTTTCCTCAGAAAGTTCACATTCTGAAATCCTTTCTGAGTAATGGACTTCTCATAGGGGAGAAAATAAGCAAGATTTAAAATATTGATTAGGATTTATCAAATAGAGTTTATTTTCTCTCTTCTCTTTTCTCTCTCTCTCTATCCTTCGAGAGTTTAGAGGGTGCCTTCCTTTCTCCATCTCCGGTATGTGTTCGTCTATTTTTTATTTCTAGTATTTGTTTTTATTTTTAAATAATCCTTCTGTTTGTGAAGGTAATTGTCCATCTAAATCTAAATCTATAATATTTTTAGTCAATCTAGATCTAGATTTATGGTATTTTATTTTTATTGCAGTTTTTTATTTTAGGTCGCCAATCCAGTAGGTATTTTTTTTATGTTTACCTATGTGTAGGTATTTTTTTTTTAGCCGTTAAATCATCATCTAATAGTGATCCAATGGCTATAATAGAGTGTACGAAAAGACGTGCATTATTAATGTTATTTCTCTCTCTTACTTTTTAATATAAAAAAATGTGCAAAAAAAATTTTCATTGGCCAAAATGATACATATACATAGGTAAAAAAAAAAATACCTACTGAATTGGTGCCCTTTATTTTAATAGTCACTACAAGAAAATGGCACTATTGTGATGACTTCTATAGCAACAACCTGTTGTTGTCGCTATAGAGTGATGATATTGTGACGATATGACGTGTCGTCGCAATAAGTGTAAAGAATTTATAGCACACAAGTGAAGTGCAAAAAAATAGTATTAATAAGCTATTACGATGATAGTGTCGTCGCAATAAACTTTGTAAATATTAGTCCACAAAAATACCCCGCTAAATGTTTTTGGCTGTGAACAATATTTGCTCTATTGCGATGACTAGTCAAACTCTTTTTTGAAAACAAAAAAAAAAATACTGAATTAATGAAAAATAAATTAAAAAAATTAACAGAGCAAATGCCGTCCAAATAGATGAAACAGTGTTTTGAAAATAATGGACAAAATTAATTACTGGATTAATGAAAAGATAAATTTAAAAATTAAAAGATTAATTGTCACGACAATGTGGTCGCAATATGGCAGACCAGTTTTTGATCACAGACAAAATTAATTACTGTATTAATGAAACTCAAATTATAATACTGGTAGAGGAATAGCAACAACGGTGTCATCGCAATTAAGGCAAAACGTTTCTCTGTGGGCCTAGTTTTTTCTATAAAGAGTGGAGAAATTTAGGTGGATGATCAAAATTTTAAATTTGATTAAGTAGATGTCCATTTTTAAAATTTTATAGCTAAATGTCCAGGTAGATATATTTTTACATTTGGTAGATACACATATCTACTAATTTTAATTACTGTTCTGAAATGCACTGTGTATATAATTTTTTATACTTGGTATATAAAATTTTACACTTGGTATATATGCATATATACCGGACATTTTGTTATAACTTTTGACAAAGGGACATAAACTGAAATTATGCCCAAAATTTGGTCATATTTCTATAAACCCCGAAAGAGTGCCGAATCTTTTAGAAAAATGCTACTTTTTCAAAGTTTCTTTTATTAAAGGACTATTTGTTAAAATAGTAACTAGTTACATGTTTTCGACCACTGGTAACTAATAAATAATGGTAGTTATAGCTTGTATATAACTTATAACTGGTAACTATTAACTAGTTTTCAAACATTGGCAGTTAGTAACCATTTTTAAAAATATAGTTTTCTAAAAATGTCTTCAAAGGGGCATTAATTTTTCTAAAAACTGGTATGAGAATTGGATAAAACAATAATAATGCAATGTATTTTTGTAGTTTATTTTTATACGTAAAAGTGTTAGGAACCCTCTTTTTGATAAAGATTTCACTACCACATTTCGGAAAAATATTTGGGTTAATGTAAAATTCTTCATAAAAGTGTTTTCTATACATGAAGGCATGGTTGAAGGCTTAAAGCATATTCAAAAGTAAGAACATAATGACTCCTTGTACTGGCTTCATTTATTATTTTTTGTTACATTTATTGATAACACACTCGTAATTGACATAACATTTACAAATTAATTTATACATACCCTTCGGTTGTATTTGCAGTGGTTTATAACCATTTCAATTAGCAAAACGAAGAAACATATCATGTTTATGATGTAGTCTAGTGAGACTCATTGAGAAAATATATTAAACGTCAGATCACTGTACTTTCTTTGCATATATAAACTACTTCCCCAAATCGATGGTAATTATAAGTGTCTACAATATGTCAAGAACACTATTATGACACAAATTTGAAAAGGAAAAAGGGCTGCATAGGTATCAGGCCAATTTTTGGACCAAAAATTGACATATGTCTAGACCCACAATAATATAGCTAAATGTCCAGCCCGTTTGTCCGTTGAAAGTTTATTCCCATAACACTCTCAAATGTGCTCAGAAGCCTAAAAATTGATCGAGCTTGACAAGAAGAAGAAGAAGAAGAACGTTGAGGCCGAACGTGAAGAAGTTGGTGAAGATGAGGTCCCGGAGAGCCGATCGGCGGCGTGTCCCAGAGAGCCAATCAACTGCAGAACTCTCTTGAGTCGAGTCTCTCCTTCACAGCATTATTGGGATAAATGGATCACGACGTTCGCAATGAAGTCAATGACCGAGGCCATCGTTTAGGAATGGTCATATTTGGAGAGATTTAAGTCGCTTGTGGAGTTTAGTCCCAAAAATCTCAGTTCCGTACAAATATTTTCTCTAAAATTTTGGTTATCATATATATTATTCTAATCCTTTATTGTTAAAATATTTATAATTATTTATTTGAGTTCTGTTTCTACATGGTTCATATGATATTATATTTGAATTTGGATTAAAGTTTGTAAATTTTATATTCATAAATCTTTGGTTAATAAATTTTCTTTGTGATACAATTTGTATATTTGAGAATTTACATTGATTTTCAATATGCTTAAAATTGTAAATAATTAGGTAGAGCTCTTTGATAAAACAATGCACACAATCTGTTTAATGAATTGCCTCTAAGAGAACGTAGCATGTGTGGAGCATAAAAACTGAATCCTAGTGATTATTAGTGACCATAATTAAATAAATATTTTAGCAAGTCTTACCTATTGTCTCCATCTGTTTTGGCTACAACTTGTAGCTATATGATCTCACAACAAATTATGGTTCTTTCTTATCGCTTGCTTGGTTTTATTAAATAAAAAGAAGTATTTAAGAAAGAGATTACCTTGTTATAATATCATTGTGAAAATTTATGGATGTTTAAATATGGATGGCACGTTAATTCTTAGATATATGTTTTTGTGTGTTACTTTCTACCTGCATGTTCAATTGGTATATGGTTTATATATATGTTTCTGTATGTTATTTTCTACCTATTATGGTATATGAATATGTTGCTTTAAGTTATGTAGATGATTTCTAATAATAATAAATACAATACTCATATCTATTTCTATTAGTCGTTAACAAGTTACAATAGCTTAGGTACATTTATTGCTTTTAGCTTGAACCAAATATATGGTAAATGCATAACAATTCTTGTATGTTGGCATTTTCTCTTTGTATTGAATTAGATTATAGATAATTAAAAAAGTTTTTGAATGACATATAGGCCCTTAGTTAAAATAACCTGTTTTAAATAAAGTGAGTGTAGAATGACATATAGGCCCTTAGTTAAATTTTTTTTTTAAAAAAAAGGAAAAAGTTTGGGGTCTGAAATGAAAAGGCTATAGTTAAATTTAAAAAAAAAAGAACGAAAAAAAGGGGAAAAAAATGAAAAAGCGGGTTTAATTTTTTTTTTCCCTCTCTTTTTCTCAAACGAAGGCATTGATCATCCCCTTCCTCTCAATTCATCTCAGTCGAACTCCACCCCCACCCACGACAACTGCAGTCAAAGCCCACCTCCACCATGTCGAATTCCATCCAATCTTAACCGGGAACCTGTCGGCTCCAAAATGCCCCTTCTTTCTTTATTAATATGAGTTTGATTTGTAGATTAAAAGTTGTTTTCTTGTAGGACTTGAAACTATAGCGGAAAATAGAAAGTTTTTGGTCAACTTTTAAGCATGAAAGGCAGTAAATTGGAAAATAGGATGAAAAACGGCGAGATTCGTCGTAAAGAAAAAACCCAGATCGGGATAGACAAGGGTGTCTAGTTTCTAGACAGGGTACTTAGAACTCGACAAATTATACATATCGAGTATACTTGACATGATTGTCGAGTCTTGTCTCCACAATTATTCATCTACATTGTATCAACAATGCTAGACACAAATGTCGATCCGTAGGCCAACCATTATCATCCAGGTGCTAGACATTATCTCGACTATGCTAGACACATTGTCTATCATTCTCGACAGTTCAGTCGAGTGACAAGACACTAGTTCGAAGATAATTTCCATAGTGTAAAAAAGTTACTCGATAATACAGTTATATGACTCGACATATTGTCAAGAATCGACAATTATGTCTATACACTAGACACTGTTGTCTAGCAACTACAGACATGTTTAACCACTAGAAACACATATCTAGCCATAAGAAACACATGTAAAATCTTGTGTTAAAATTTTTGAAAGGCCTTGGATTATGTTAAAATTTTATAGGTTTCCAGTTAAATAAATAATGTTGTGGATAATATAGGTGACCCAGTCGAGTTGATCAACAGACATGTCGGGTAGACCTACCATCCAAGTATATTGTATTATATGGCCAAGTTTATTATATATTCAAGGTCATTGATTTTTACCAGATTTTAAGGACATTAGCTATTAGGCATGAGTTGTCTACTGTCCCAGACAAGTTGTCTATTTGGTAGACATTATTGTCTAGCTTTCTAGATAAGTTATCTATCTGGTATACACTATTATCTAGCTTCCCAGATAAGTTGTCTATTCGGTAGATATGATTTTCTAGCTTCTCAGATTGGTTGTCTATTTGATAGACAATATTGTCTAGTTTTCCAAATAAGTTGTCTATCTGGTAGACACTATTGTCTAGTTTCCTAGACAAGTTGTCTATTTGCTCAACACTAAGTATAATAGACTAAAATTTGATATAAACCAAATTGTCTTGAAAGCTAGACAAAAGTATCTATCAGATAGACAACATGTCTGAAGACCTAGACAATATTTATCTAATAACTAGACTCCTTGTTTGAAAAGCTCGAAGTTGTGACTGAATTTCCAATAGTAATGGTGGCATATCCTCATTATAATAGTGATGATAATTAAAAACTCAATAATTTTGTAATTTAATATACTTATTACTCATTACACATAGTTATTGAGTTTGTAATTTGGAAGAACAAAGTTGTGACTCAGTTTTCAATAGTAATGGTGACATATTTTCATTATTGTATCATAGGAGACTCTGTTAAAATTTTAGGACGGCGTGCCTAGCCTAGTAAATGACATTTTATTTTGTTAAATAATTTGTTGATATGGTTGGTCTGGTGGTTAAATAGTTTTTGAGAGAAGTCATAAAAGTGTAGGAGACTCTGTCAAAATTTTAGGAAAACTTGATTGACAATATGTCTAGCATTGTTGAGAGTTTCCTATTATTGGAAAATATGTTTTGATAATTATGGCCAAGTTTATTATAATGTATTCAGGTTTTTTCACTAATTTTCTTAAGATTTTGAGGCCAACTACATTAAACAGGAGTTGCTGGAAATTAGGTAAACATGGTGTCTATTGATTAGACAAGAGTTGTCTAGCTCTTCAGACAATCTGTCTATATAATAGACATATATGTTTATCGTTCCAGACAGGTTGTCTATTTGGTAGACGCATGTGTCTATTGTTACAGACAATCGGTCTATCCCATAGACACAATTGTCTAGGTGTACTGACTGGTTATCTATCCACTAGACACTATGTCTAATGCAATTAAATTGTTCTTAAACTAAATAAAATACAATATAATTATATGAATCTGAGAGTTTTGTAAACTTCGTAACCACTTTTTAGGCAATAATTTGTGCATTACTATTAGAAACCTTTCCACTATGATAATGAAAATATCATCATTACAAACTTCATATTCTACTCAATAACTAAGTGTAATAAATAATACCTATATTAAATTGCAACATTGTATCGTTATTCATTATATGAAGTTACAACAGCTTTTTTTGAGGGAAAAAAACTCAATAACCCATACTTACACATGTGTGTCGAGCCACATGACATGTCTGTTGGGTCACTCGATAGTACTATCTCTATAATAGACACTTTTGTCTGTCCTTTCCGACATGTTGTCTATCTGGTAGACACATGTGTCTATGATACTAGACAATCTGTCTATCCTGTAGACACTATTGTCTCGGTTTATGGACTATTTGTCTATCCACTCGACACTATGTCTAATGCATTCAAATTGTCATAAACTAAATAAAATATAATATAATTATAATTTTAGTGAGTTTTGTAAACTTAGTCACCACTTTTTTTTTATTACTAGTGGAAACTTAGACAATAATTTATGCATTACTATTGGAAACTTTCCCATTATGATAATGAAAATGCCATCATTATAAACTCAATAACAACTCAATAACTAAATGTAATGAATAATAACTACATTAATTTGTGAAGTTAGTGAATTCTGAATTATCATACCTACTGTAATGGAAAATATGTCATCTTGTTTCTTTTTAAGAAACTAAGTCACAACTCACAACTTTCGTCTTTCTAATTACAAACTCAATAATAATGCATAATGAATAATAACTATATTAAGTTACAATATTATATATTTATTCATTATATTAAGTTATGACATCTTTTTTTTAAAAAAAAAATAGCTCAATAACTCGTACTTACATATGTCTGTCGAGTCACTCGACGGTATTGTCTATATAATAGACACTTATGTCTGTCTTTCTAGATAGGTTGTCTATATGATAGACGCATGTGTCTATCGTTCTGGACAATCTGTCTATCTCGTAGACACAGTTGTCTGGGTGTACAGACTAGTTGTCTATCCACTAGACACTATGTCTAATGCAATCAAATTATTCTTAAAGCAAGGATAAGGTTATCGGTACACTGAATGTGGTTGTTAGTATTACAGACACGTCTGTCGATTAAGCCAACAAGGGCGTCTAGCAAAATGCTGTAGAAAATTAGAAACGTAATAAAATTTTTGAAATAATTCAAGGCTTTATAAAATATGAAATTACAAACTCAATACAGTAAAAACATGTGTCTTTAGTTGCTAGACATGTATTTCTAGTGGCTATATATGTGTTTCTAATGGTTAGACATGTGTTTCTAATGGTTAGACATGTATCTTTAGTTGCTAGACAATAGTGTCTAGTATCTAGACATAACTTTTTTATACACAAAATCAGCTCGACATTGGTGTCTACCTACTCGAAAGAAGTATCGATTATATAGAGAGTGTGTCTAGCATAGTTAAGACAGTGTCTAGTATCTGGACAACAATTACTGGTTTATCGCTCGACAATTGTGTCTAACATTATCTATGTAGTGTCAATAGTATGGATGTTCAATTGTTTAGATAAAACTCGATAATACTGTCAAGTAGAGTCTATATGGTACAATTTCGTTTGTTTTAGACAGTCTGTCTATAAATTAGACAGACCTGTCTATCAAGATATGAGTTTCTTCTTCACAGCTTTTCAGATAAGACTCGACAATACTATCAAGTGGAGTCGATATTGTACAATTTCTCACATTCTAGACAGGATGTCTATAAATTAGACAGATTTGTCTATCCAGGTATAATTTTCTTCTACACAGTTTTTTAGACAGAACTAGACAATACTATTTAGTGGAGTCGATATTGTACAATTTATCACCTTCTAGACAGTCTGTCTAGCAATTAGACAGATCTATCTATCCAGATCTGAGTTTCTTCTGTGCAATTTTTTAGACAAGACTCGACAATACTGTCGAGTGGAATTAATACTGTACAATTTCTCACCTTCTAGACAAGCTGTCTAGAAATTAGACAGTCTTGTCTATCCAGATCTGGGTTTCGTCTTCACTACAGAATTCGCTATTTTACAAACCAGTTTCTAGTTTACGTGTTTTCAGGCTCAAAAATTGACCAAATACTTTCTATTTTCACTATAGTTTCAAGTCTTACTACAAAATAACTTCTAATCCACAAATCAAACTCACATTCGCAATGAAAAATTAATGGCAAAGTAATATCTTCTACTTATTCCAAGCTTCGAAATAGAGGACCGTATTTTTCTCCTTTAAAGTGCAGAAATCAGGACTCTAAGCTCTCCGGTTGCTCCAAGCTTACGGCTGAAATATATTTTCCGGTGACTCAAAGCTTGTGGCGGCAATGATATGTTAATGGTGATGGAGGAGGTACGGGAGAAGAGAAATGGAAATGAGAAAAAATCTGAAAATGAGTTAGTCAAGGGCATATTAGTCTTGACAACCAAACTTTCACTTAAAAGGTGTACACACCCAAAAACTATGAAGAGGGGTGTATTTTTACAAAATCACTATGTGAAAAGGGTATTCTTCAAAGGACCCCAAATAAAAATGGCATCCTATATAGTTTCAAACTTCCTATGTCACTTTCAACGCTATACAACTGTAATCTTTTAGGCTGCTGGAAAACGATCATGCAAGTCAAAGATATAGAAATTTTAATTAAATATGAAACTCTGAAACATATGGTAATTAATTGAAGAATTGCTTTCATGAAAATATGTATAACATTGATGCAAATCGATTTTAATTTGACCCAATCCATCTTTGATAAAATCAAACAACTTTTCCACGGTGTAAGAGAAATCTCCTGGCCTCTCTTAAGAAGGTATAAGCCTTGACAAATAATACAACATACATGATTTCTTAATGTGTAGGTTAGGTTGGATATATTGAATCTTCAGTTTTTTTTTTTTTTTTTTTTTTTTTTTTTTTTTTTAGGAGTGGATTTGAAAGTCCACAAAATATTAAATCATGAACAAAACTCAAATTTACATTGTCAAGGCTAAAAGAAATTAACTGTGATGCTTTGTCAAATTACAAATTACAACTCTGTCTTTCGTTACAACTTGTTTATTTTTATTGACTCCTTATAACTTTTTCAAATCAACAAAAATCTTTGTTAATTCTGCTTCTCAATTCTAGAAATATATATGTAGAGAATTAACGAACAATAATAAAAAAAAGAACGTAAATAAGAACACACAGATTTAAGTGGAAAATTTTAATCGGAAAAAAGTCACTGGCAGAGGAAGAAATTTTACTACATCAAAAATAAGCTATAAAATATAGAATTTTACACGGCCAAGCCGAAATATATAGAATTCTGAAATCCTAATCATAACGACCAATCAAATAGTGCTAGGCTTTGGATTATACAAATTGCACGTAATAGATTTATAGTTCATTAAGAAACTACAAAGGAAAGTTCTAAATCCATCAACTATTGGACTAAGTACATTCATTTTCTTTTTACATCAAAAAAAAGTTGTTCTATTATTTTGTTTTTTCTTTGTACATTCATTATACTCCAAAAATACCATTTTTTTACTTTGTACATTCTTTATTCCATCAAACATTGGATTAAGTACATTCATTTTCTTTTTATATTCATTTTTTTTAACATAAAAAAAGTGTTTTATTATTTTGTTTTTTCTTTGTACATTCAATATATTCCAAAAATATATATTTTTTTAATTTATACATTCCTTATTATGTTATAGTAAAATGAAAAGCTATTATTAAATCAAGGTTTATTATGTTTATATAATTTTGAATTTTCTTTTTAAATTTTAAGTTTTTTATTTTATTTTTATTTTTTTTGTATAAGTTTTTTAATTTTTCCTCACCTTTTCTTATTTTCGTCTATTTTATTTTTCTCAAGAAGATTAATGAAAAAAATTCATCGCACCTTTTTTTCCTCTCTTTTCACATGTATGACATATATCTTTTATCAAATAAAAAATATTGAGTATTCATATGTTTTCTATTTCTAAATTCTAATGTATATATAAATCCTTTTTTTCATTGAAAGTTTTTCTTTTATAATAAAGAACTCCTTTATCCTATGTATATTTTTCATTTATTATGCTGACACTTTGTCTCAATTTGTTAATAGCAAATCGTATATATTTGTCGTAAAAATAACGTTGCATACTTTTAAATTTAGTTTCGTTCTTCTTAAGACTACAAAGACTATATTAAAGAAATCATAAACTCTATTTTTTGACAACATGTTACACTTACATTAATATAAATAGAAAACTTATGTACTCTAGTAAATAGTTGTCACTGTAATTAAATAATTTGTCAAACTAAACTATTTGAACATAGAAGCGTATTTATGAACTATCTAAATCAATAGTCTCTTGTGTCACTATATCATTTCCTACCAAATCATGAAAAACTTTAACACGTGTGTGACATGGGATTTTCCATCAATCTGTGCTTAGATAATGATCTATGTACCAATTTGTTGTGATAGGTGGCATTGGACAACCTGGATTCATAAACATCTGTATAAAAAATAAAAATGACTATAATTTTTTTTCCAGATACATAAAATCTAGAGATTTCAATGAAGAGTACTAAAAATTATTACCTGTACAAAATGATCTTCATTGACAAAACTAATAGCTATAACTTTGTGCGACAACGCTCATAATGGCATTGATCTTAATGGAAGAAACTAAGGCACTGCCGCATAGATATATGTAACAAAACAATATTATAACAAGATGCTATTAAATGTCCCATATCTAGCATAGTCATCCATCGATCAAAACTAGGTCTATTCTCAAAGTATATTAGGTTATGGAGTAACTAATCAACTCTCTCCGGATAATCATATAATTTGATGTACTCATCTTTATGGGTATTTAGCTCAACAATTAAGTCATTCCTAACTTTTACCCAACTTTCTTAACCCATACCTAACAAATCTATAATGGCTCGAAAACCGCAATTTCTGTGTGCTTGAACATCTTTCACATCTTGTATGTAAGGCCTCAAGCCATGTGGAAATGAATTTTTGTATTGACTTAATGTAGCTGGTTGTTTTTAATAAACCTTTTCTTTTTGCTTCTTCAATGGCCTGATTGATACTTTTGACGTAGATGAATTCTGACTTATTTCTTGCATTACATACTCAAAAGCAGATGGATCTCGACGTGTAGACTTATCAGTCCTTTTAGGTGGTCATCCCCTGACATTTTTCTTAACCTTGGGTTCAACAAGACAAGTTGAAGATGGATTCACTAACTCTTTCAACTTCCTTAATAAATGTATTTTACTTAAGTTATCCATATCTATGAAATGCTCTGCGATCATTTCCAATTCCACAAAGCAAGTTAAATTACTAGTCAAACTTCTTTCAAATGAGGCTTTTATTTCTGTGTTTTGTAACTCTATAAGGAATGAATCCTTTCCTATGATATCTCAAAATTACCTTGAAAAGAGCATAGTTGCCTTTACAATTTTGCATATCACTCTCCGCTCTATAAATAACACTAAAATAAAACGTGTTAACTTTACAACTAATAAGTAATTCAATTAACAAAAGTATAGAAATTTACATATACCTATTGTTTGTTAGATTCCCGAAATACATATTTAAGTTTGTCCATGCCTCTATACAAACCTTTCTTTATACTTACTTAGCTATGCAACTCATACATGCTCACTTGCTCGCAGATATCTACTATAATCTCTGTCTCAGTCACTTAACTGTTGCTTGTATTCTTATTCAGTAGAAAAAAAACTAGTAAATTCCAACTGCTAATAAAAGCTTCCCACTTATCCTGGGTCTCAAAAATTTTTCTGTAATTGGTTAAGATATTCTTAGATATATGTATTCGGCAAAGAATATTTTTTGCTGTAGGAAATACTTTATGAATGGCATTCATTAGAGACAATTCTCTATCTGTCACAATTACAGATGGTAATAAGTTGTCATTCATCGTAGTTCTCAGTCCATCTAATGCCCAAGTATAGTTATTCTCTCATTTAGACTCTAGGTAAGCAAATGCAACTAAGAATATTAGCTCAGTTGAAGTAACACCAATAATCTCTAACAGAGGAAGACGATATCTGATAGTTTTGTACGTGCAATCCATTAGCAATACTGGAGGGAAAGCTTGTAACAAGTCAACTACAGTAGGATGTGCCCAAAATATATCTCTAACAGACTCATTATCATTATTGCTCCTACGCCATTCGATGAAATTATGCTTATTCAACATGCCCAAGAGTTGTTGCATTTGTGAACGACCTGCTTTTTCTACTACGTTTTACTTATGCCTAGCATTGTATATTGTCTTCATTGTTGAAACATTGCTAGGATCTCTTTTTTTGAGCATATACAAAATATTTTTTGGTTTAACATTACTCTTTGACGTATCAACTAATACATTTGCTTCATCTTTTGATAATCTTTCTGCATATGAATGTCCCTCAAGGTAATTTGCATGTGGATGATTATGTTCTCCACATATAACTTTCAATATCCAATCATCATAATTTGCTAGTTTTTCACTCTTTAATAAAAATGAACAGCCACATTTTTTTATACCTGTGAATTTGTGTTGCTTTTGTTCATGTTCATCATGCTCCCTCTTGCGATAGCTACCACTTCATTCACAAGAAAATATGATTTTTGCTTTTCGACCAACTGCACTTGTCTCTAAAAGTTTCATCATGATAACAAGTCTATGTTGTTTTTCAGTATATCGAGTCCATTCCACAATAGATTCTTTGCTTTTGAAAACCTACCAAAAAAATAAAAAGCAAAAACAAATATATGGTAGCAAAAGGGGGAAAAAATTAAACTTTCTACTTTATTTTAGTAAATTGGAAAAAAAAAAAGGAAAATTAACAGTGGTGAATATATTGGTATAATCCATTTGCATAAATTGATCCAACTTTGCCATTTGAGTTACCTTTTTCTTCCTACAAAAATATATACGATATCATACATAGAACAAAAGAAACAAAAATATAACACCACGGTCCATCAAAATGCACTACTAAAAGTATAAGTTTTTGCGGCATTCTTTTATGGTATTTGTAATAGATGCTGAAATTTTTTAGAAATGCAGCATTTTTATAAAATTTGCCGCAAAAATAACATCATTTTATTGAATACCACAAAATTACGGTAATTTCTTTTATGCTGCAAAGTTACGGCACTTCCTCTAAAAGTACCACAAAATTACAACATTATTTTTCAAATTAGCACATATCTTTCTACTAAAATAAATATAGCGTAAAAAAGGGAAACCAACTATAATTTATCTATTTTATAATTTTTTTGATAGACTTAAACATTTCTTTAAAATGGCCAGGCTCAGGAGTCCAAAATGATTAGGCCTGAATTTTGTTAAAATCAAATGTAGACTAAAGTGAGAAATATTGAAAAATATTGGGGTCAAGTTCAGATTTTAAGGGACTAAATTGATGAAGAATTTCGTAACTTGGGGGTTGTTGTATAATTTAAAAAAAATTTATATCACATGTCACAAATGAACTCCTAAATTCCTTATTCCACTTTCTTCCCTATTTCCCCCGAATTCTCTGTCACTCTCTCCAAAACCAAGCCATCGGAGGCAACCGGCAAAACAGCGCACGAAAGGGAAATGAAAAGACCCACCCAGACTCTCTCTCTCTCTCTCTCTCTCTCTCTCTCTCTATATATATATATATATATATATCTCTTACAGAGACATTCGATTCTGTCACCATTGACGCAGCTCGTATTTGCTCATTCATTCTCACTCAGTAAGTGAATTTTGGAGCTTTTGAGCCTTAGTGATTTTATTTTATTTTATTTTTCCTTTTTAATTTTAAATTTCTTTTGAGATTTTAGAAATGGACGTTTCCGTTGCCCTAATTTCTATGATAACTATGCTCTAATCTGATCTCTGTAATTGTCCTCAATTTTTATCATATATATAATATATTCATATATATAGGTTGCCAATCCAGTAGGAATTTTTTTTACATATGTATAGGTATTTTTTTTTTAACCGTTGGATTATCATCTAACGGTGATCCAATGACTATAATGATGTACGCGGAAAAATATGCATCTTTAATCATTAATGCTATTTCTCTTTCTTATTTTTTACTATAAAAAGACGTGCGTGATAAAATTTTATTTTAGAGTTTTCCAAATTTTTGGGATTAATCTTAAGATATAGATTAGTGCTAATTAAACACAAGATTACTAAGATTTAAGCTAGCTTACCTAAACTACATATAGTATGCAAGAAATGACATTGATTCAAGAAAATAATACGCCGTTTAGACTTGGATTACATGTCATTTAGAGCTCTCTCAACTAAGCTTGAACTGCATGTTATATGGCCTGAACTATACGTCATTTTGAAGGCTCCTCTACGTGTACAAGCTGCCTAAAGCTTCTAGGGACTTGCAGAAAGTTCCAACTTGTAACACAAGTACTTCTAACTATAAGTACTTCTAGCTTAAGCACTTACAACTTAGGTTCTCTTAGAATTCAAGTTAAAGTAGCCAATAAAGGCTTGCTATCTAGTCCCCTTGTACAACAAGCTAGGCTAGCCAATGAAGGCTTGACACTTCATTTTCTTGTTGCTTAAGTCTACTTGTAAATCAAGGCAATCTTTTGCCTATAAATAGAAGGGTACCCCCTTCATTTTGCAACGATTATTCAGTTCATTAATAGAGGCTTCTTTCATTTTCTTTCTAGCTCTCCCAAGCGTGCACTCTCTCTCTTCTTTTCTTTCTCTTGTCCATCCAAAGCTCAAAGCTTCCCCCTCTCTTTATTTGATTAATCTAGTCCTTGTCTTCTGCTTGTCTCATAACACCACCACCATCATCTTTCTTCTTCCTATTCTACATCACGTTCTTATACTATCATCACCATTTTGTCTTCATATTCCAACCTGTGGTTATACCAACCAATACCACTATCATCATCTTTCCTTTATCATCATCTTTTCTTTCATTTCACGTGCATATATTTTCATCACATATCTACATACTCTTGCTTATACATGTATATATATATCTTTGCATATACATTCATGCATGTATAAAACTTGGTGAACAAGTTTTTTAGTTTAGTTATATTTACAAATATTCATATAGGTCTAGGCAATTTTGCATATATCCATTCATAGGTCCACTTCTATCTTTTTGTATTCTTAGGCCCAATAGTTACTTTGTATCATTTTCTATCCAATAATTAGTTTTATACCATTTTTTCTATCCTATTATTTTTACATTACTTTTTTTACTAACTTATACAACGAGTTTCTTTGTATGCAATTTCTAACTCGTGTACTTTAGCGATCTTTGGGCACCGAGCTACTCTTCACAATCTCGTGCTTGACCTGTAGCACAAGGTCGAGGTTTTGTGCTCTCTATATTTATATATATATATATATATCTATATCTATCTGGTATCCCTATCATGGCGGGTAATTCGTATTGCTGCTCTAAGTGTAATCAATTACTATGCTTTCTCTTTCCCGTAAAGTAATCTGTATTACTACTTTGAGTACAATTAGTTACTTTGCTCCCTTTTTAATTATTGTGCGCATTTATTTATTGATATGCATTGTTTTCTCTCGCAACTGGTCATATCGCTTTATTTAAATTTTAGTATTTTAATTTCAATTATTTATTATTATTTCTGATAATATGGCTGGACTTACCGCCTCGTAATTCTAACCCCTCTAATTAACTAAAACTGGCATATTGACGGTATCGCCTTCGTCAGTTTCTGACTATTTATTTTTCTGTACTTTATTTCCGTTACTAACTTCTAGTTGACACACCATGGTCGGTTTATTCGCCGCAGTCAATTAGTAATATTTAATTCCTTGCCTATTTATTTATTGTATTATTATAATACTTCTAGTCTTCAGTTGACAATATGGTCAGTTTATTCGCCTCCATCAACCTTTAATATTATTTTATTTTTGCTTATTCTCATGTACACTAAGTAAGTCATCCTTGCAACTGCCAATTTTGTTGAGATACGTAGGAAGCGTTATTATTATTTCGACCGCCTATCCTATTTTGACACGTGGAAGTGTTGTGATGACCCTTTCTGCTGTGCATTCTAATGGCCTAATCCAATTATTTTCTACTTTGTTTTAATTAAGTATAGGTCACACTAATTAATCTAGAGCACAACTTCGACCTCGAACAAATTTAATTAGTCAAAATAATACCTATATATAGGTAAAAAAAAATATGCCTACTGGATTGGTGCCTGTATATATATATATTTATATAGTGTACTTAAATAAGTTTATAGTTAATCATATTATTAATACATGAATTTGCTTAATTTTGAGTCTTTTAATTACATGCTCATGAAGATATTGTAGTTTTCATCATGGTTTGATTTGTCATTGTTGTTTATGGTTTAGAGTGTGGGATTGATTTGTTCAACATTGTGGGACTGGGAGCCAGGCGCCTAGCTTTACTGGTCTATATTCTTCTCAAAACCCCTTTCTTTTCTCAATCACTGCTTAGAGCTCTGGAGTTTCGATTTCGAGGCTTTTGTCCATCTAAGGTTCGTTAAGACTCTCCCCTAAATTTACATTTCTCCATTCTTTCTATGATTCGAAGTTGTCTGTTTTAGAATTCAATGGCGAAATAAGAAGTTATGCATTGTTCATGTGGTAGTGTTAGGTCAATGATGTAGAGAAATAGGTATTTGTACTGGTAGTAGCACCATGATGGTGGTAATCAAGTTGTATTGTTATTATGCAGCTATGCTGCTACAGAGGGCAGACCTACACTTAGGCCCCCTGGATTTTTGAAATTTATATATATATATATATACATACTATATATATTTATTTAAGGGCATATATTTTATATTATAATCGTTTCTTCTATAAATTATTTTACTTCCATATTTTACTTCATTCAACTTCATTCAGAGATTTAATTTTAGTTATTTATGTCCTTAATAACTAATGTATACTTAATTTTGGGAATAAAAATTCCATTTAAATGATATATAAATTAATTCATGATGCTTTTTGTAAATTATTTTATCTGTATATTTCAATCAAAATTAAATTCTAGTTTTCTTTCTAATCCTTAATAAATACCATATATCTATTTTATGTTTTTTTTTTATTCTTTTTATCATTTTTACTTCTCTAGATTTTTCTCTTCCCTATTTTCTATCAAAACTTGTTTTTTTCCTAAGAATCTATTATTAACAACTAGTAATCTCATTATATGGTATCACATTATGTTTAAAATTGAAAAAAGAAAGTAAATGATGGTAATTCGTAGCAAAAGTCTCCAAATTTTAGTATTTTTGGTATTTAGGTCTCAAATTTTTATTTTTTGACAGTTAAATCCTCAGTTTTGCATTTAACTAGTATTTTTTGTGTTTAATTTTGTACAAAATTTTTATGTTATCCCCCGCTGAATAACAATGTTGGGTCCACCACTGCTGCCACATAGGGTTCTTAGTGTTTGATGTTATGTCAACTGGGCCCTCATTATATATATCTGCTTATGCATTTGTGTGCTTTTGTGTGTATACTAGTACAGTTGGCTTGATCAATTTGGTTGGACTGTTTTCTATTTGATCATTTTCTTTGAATTAATTTTGGAAACTTGAATTGGTATGTACCTCTAAGTGCCCTGATGGATTTTACAATGAGTACATGTAATAGGGACTCCGGTCAAGTCTCAAAACTTTGTTATTGGGACTATTTGTATTTAGAACTAGCAGCGTTGGGAGAGAAAATCAGAGTAGTAGGCAGCTTTTTAAAAAGATATACTCGTACTCACTTAAACAATTGATCATGAAAGGCCAAGGTTAACCATATACATTCTTATTGCTTCATAATTTCTTCCGATGTAAATGAACATAATTCGATTTTTCAGAGTACTACTAGGTACGAATAATATTGGCCCAATTAGTGAAGTGATTGACCGAAATTTTTCAGAGAGGAAAGTAGAACAACATAATTATAGTGGTTTCATTCTTTGTAGGGATCGAGCTGAACAGGCATATTCCTATGTCTGAATTGTGTGCTTACAATATAAGTGAGTGGTACTTTTGCTTTTGTGATCATGGATCTGTTTCTTTTTCACCAACTTTATTGTCAAATCATTTTCTTCACTATTTTGTCTATCCTTTCTCTATCATAGTTGTTATTATAAACCTACAGAATCACGCACTATATATATATATATATGTATTCGTTAAACACTAAAGATTTATCCACTTTCCTTTTANCTAAACTAGTAGAGCAAGTTTAATGGATCAACATAATTTTTTATTATCATATAATTAGGCACCTGGAAATCAACTCAATTTTATAGTTGCATTACTTTATCATTGCTATGCTATATAAGAATAGTCTATAATGCACCTGTCATGTGGCCATCTTATTATTATTATTATTATTATTTGAATTAATTGGTCATGGTTTTTGTTAGGTCTGTTTATTAGGTATTACCGAATAAAATTAATTTCTAATTAATTATGTGAGGTGGTACTGCAAAAATTGTAAAAATAACACAAGATATTTTTACTTGGTTCAGTTATCTCCCGATAATCTACGTCCAAGGGGCTACACCCAGAGAATAAACACTATTAGCAAAGTTTGAATAAATACAAACACCAATTTGACTTATACAATAAAAGACTCCCCTCATTTAATTGTCGTAATATGGATGTATTTCTTCACTAACATATCTAGTGACGTACCACTTGTCTTAAGTTGACTTTATTCTTCTGAAATATCTTCATCTTTTGAGAGCCTGGCATCTTGATCTGTGGATGTTGTAATAGTAGCAACAGCAGCAGGATCTTGTGTACCAACATCAGCAGTAGTTTCAAGCTCCCTCTCAACTGAATCTTTCTCCTTAAGCTTGAACACGATATTGAATGGAGTGGCTGTGAGGAATTCAGAGTCATACATGAGAGGCCTCTTCTTTAGATATTTGAGATTGCGAAGTTCACAAATTTGCTCAAAAATCAGTTGTCCTAAGTTCACTGGTACACCTATTCCAATATCATACAGAAAGCTAGCAATATCAAAGTAAATAGTTGGATAGTGTGTGGTAGGTCTCCAATTGTGCATAGCAATCCGATGAAGTCCTCTGTACTTCAAGGTCAGATCAGTGACTTGAAGAATATCCTCCTTAGGCCACTTTTTCTTTGTTCGAAGCAACTCAGCAGCCACTATGTCTTCATCAAAAACTTTTTCAAACTCATCATGAGGTCTTAAAGGGATACCCAAAAAATCAAAAATTACTTGTCGTGAGAAATCATACACAATAGAACCAGGTTCATCAAATCCATCAGTAATATTAGCTTAGAATTCCTGAACTATCTGAGACACAAAGCCATTGTTCTTAGACATAGTGTTATCCCATCCTTGATTGTCAATAGCCTTTAATACACCAATACTTAAAAAAGACTTAGAATTGATGTTTCTTTCAGGAATAAACTGACATTGACGATAGACATTCATTAATGCATCAATTTCTTTAGTGTAGTACCATGGAGTAAAGGCATTATGAATAGTATAACTTGGTGTGAGTGTTGTAGAGGTAGAAACACCCTTCGCCTTTTCATCTGCAGTGGCCTTCTTAGGTTTCTGCGTGGCTTGTTTGGAGGACTGGCCAGCCGACTTCTTAGAGGATGGTGTAGCAAGAGTAGCCAACGAAGTGGCTGCCTGTGTTGGAACATCATGTTGAGTCTGGTCAACAACAGATAAAATCACATCAGGTGGTTGCTGCATTGGAACATCAGAAAAACTGGGTGCCTCCTCTAGTTATGTCGCAACAGGCAATAGTTGGTTGAGATGGAATCCTTTCCAATGAAGAGACGTGTGTTGCACCGGGTGTCTTTGCTTGTTCAATATTCCCTTTTGTTGTAAAGGAGTCTGTAATTCAGAGGCTTTCGATGTTGCAACAGCCTCTTCTTTAAGAACAGGTTGTGGAAACGATGGTGTAGTAAGCACATCCATCATTTCTTGATTATGAAGACTCGATTTAGGAGTATTACCTTCATCTCCTTTTTCCAAAATCAACTCATCAGTTGACTGAGCAATTGATTTCGAATTAGGGGAATGAGAAGAATTCCCATAACCGCTGGTTTCTGCAATTCGACGGATTATGTTGAAACAACCTCTGGTTCTGTCACTTTTTCAGGCAACGACGGTTTTGATGTTGCAGAGATCGGCGAGACCATAGATTTCTGTTTCTTGGCTGGTGGTGAGGAGAATGATGCTTTCTCCTTTCCTTTCAGAGCAGAAGCAGCCTTGCTCTTCTTCCCTGATCTGGTGTTAACCATGGCTGGAAGTTTCTATAGTAACAAAGAGAACAAAAAACACAAACAAAGAAAGAAGAAGAAGAGTACATGACTGAAAGTGATTTGGGATTTTAGGCTTAGAGCATTCTGAGTATATATCCCTTTAGTTACCCAAAAATGAAGCCAAAAATCTTGGGAAATAATTGATTTTGGAATGTATTGCAACAGATGATGTTAGCATGCAGTTTTTCCATAAACTGCCTCTTTTTTAAAAAAAAAAATAAAATAAAATCTATAAATATCTCGATATTATAATATGCCTTATTTTGCCACAAAATCAAAATTTAATATATATGGAAAGCTAGAATAAAAAATTGAAACAAATGAATTTATGTCAATCATAAATTAATTTCAAAATAAACAAGACTTGCCAGTTTTATCAGATAAAATTTCTGGATTTCTTTTAGATTGATTAACTATCAAGGATTGAAAGACAACTGACTTACCTTAAAAGTGTTGATCTCCACAAAATTCCATTGTATATTTCAGGCTATAATTATGTGCTGTAATTTCTTGAGCAGTACATCTTTGTTTATTATTACTACCTTTTTTGTTTTTTTTTTTTTCTAATAGCACAAAATTAAAGTACCCACAGTCAGTAGCTTTCACTCTATTACTGAGTAACCCTTTTCTCATGGTAGATCGTCCTCTACTGTATTTTTTATAAGATCAAACAAACAAAGGTTCATCAATTAAAATTCAATCCAAGAAAATCCATCTTTCATCAATCAATCTAGAAATTTTATAAAATAAAATAACAAAAACTATGTATTAGAAAATCAGATTATGATTAATAAAAATTCACCTTTTTCAAAATTTTCTTTAAGCTTTCCACACACAAAGCTTCAATTTCAAATGGCAAAAATTCGGCATAAAATAAAAAAAAAATATTTACATAGAACAAATTCCCAAGGACTTCCCCAGAAAATCAAAATGCACAAGTGGTTTAGTGAATATGTCGGTAAGCTGGTTCTCTGTTACAACATACTCCAAAACAATAACATTACTTTCAACCACTTCTCTAATAAAATAATGACAAATGTCAATATGCTTAGTCCTAGAGTGTTGTACTGGACTTTTAGAAATATTGATAGTACTAGTATTATCACAATACACTAATAAATTATCCAATTTAATACCATAGTCCTTTAGCATCTGTTTTATCTACAACAGCTGTGTGCAGCAACTTCCAATAGTAATGTATTCGGCTTCAGCAGTCGATAAAGAGATGAAGTTTTGCTTGTTGCTATACCATGAAATCAGGTTGTTCCTAAGGTAGAGACAACCTCTAGTTGTACTTTTTCTGTCGTCAACATTCCCTGCCTAATCTGCATCACTATAACCAATAAGATGAGTATTAGTTTCTTTTGAATACCAAATTCCATGATCAATAGTCCCATTAACGTATCTAATGATTCTTTTAACAGCAAGAATATGAGACTCCTTAGGTCTAGATTGATATCTAGCACAAACACCAACACTATGGAAAATATTAAGACGACTAGCTGTTAGGTACAGTAGACTTTCTATCATGCTCTTATAGAGCATTGGATCAACATCGACACCATCTTCATTTTTAGTCAACTTGAGATTAGTACTAATAGGAGTATTCATATGTTTGGCAGATTCCAAACCGAATTTCTTCACAATGTTTTTGACGTACTTAGATTGAGAAATCAAAATCTCATCTTCAAGTTGTTTAACCTGCAAACCTAGAAAAAATATCAGTTCACCTACCATACTCATCTCGAACTTCTTCTTCATCTGGTTCACAAATTCCTGTACTTTGTCATCAGATGTAGAACCAAAAATAATGTCATCAACATATATTTGAGCAATTATAATACCAGAATCAAAGTGCTTGATGAATAAAGTGTTGTCTACTTCCCCTCTCTTGTAGCCTTTTTCAATCAAAAAATTTGTTAACCTTTCATATCATGCCCTAGGTGCCTATTTCAATCCATACAATGCCCTTTTGAGTTTAAACACATGGTTAGGTAAATGTGGATCTTCAAAAATTTTAGATTGTTCTACATAAGCTTCCTCATTCAAAATACCATTTAAAATATAATTTTTACATCCATTTGGTATAAAGTAAAGCCTATGAGATATACAATGTCAAGAAGTAAGCGAATATATTCCAATCTAGTAACGGGAGCAAATATTTCATCGAAATCAATGCCCTCAACTTATGTGTATCCTTGGGCAACCAACCTAACTTTGTTTCTAATTATGTTACCAAATTTATCAGATTTATTCTTATAAATCTATTTGGTTCCAATTACATTAGAATTCCCAGGTCTAGATACAAGTGTCTACACATCATTCCTAGTGAACTGCTCTAACTCTTCTTGCATTATTTTTACCAAAACTCATCTAACAGGGCTTCCTTGATATTTTTAGGCTCAATCATAGAGGTAAAGCACACATATTTTACCAGATTTATATTTTTCCTCCTTGTGACCATCATATCATTAAGATTACCTATAATCAGATCTGAAGGATAATTTTTCTTTACCCTTGATGATGAATCTTTCCTGATTGGATCGTGAATATCTACTGAAAGTTCAGTAGATGAAGTACCTCTCTGTCCAGTGGGTGTTACAACATTCGATCCTGATATTGTAACAGGATTGTCCAGTTTTGTAGCAGCGTCAGGCTGTGTTGTAACATATGAATCAGAACCAGGATCAACAATAACTTCATCAGTAAAGCTGTGAATTTCATCTTCTTATGAAAAATCTGCAAAATCTTTAAGATCATCAACAACAACATTAGCTGACTCCATAATAGATTGAGTTTTCATGTTATAAACACGATAAGCTCTACTATTATTTGAATAACCCAAAAAAATACCTACATCAATTTTAGTATCAAACTTACCTAAGTGTTTTAGATCATTTATAATGTAACATGTACTCCCAAAAATATGAAAATAGCTTAGGGTATTTTTGTTGTACCTGGGCACAAATAGACACGGTTAATGGTGTAACACACAGTGCTTGTTGCTTCAGCACACAATCTCTTGGATAGCTTCTTACTGTTGAGCATAACATGAGCTATTTCCTGCAGAGTTCTATTTTTCCTCTCTACTACACCGTTTTATTGAGGTGTTTTAGGTGCAGAAAATTCATATGAAATACCATGTTCATTACAAAAATCAGTACAGATAGTGTTTTCAAATTCTTTACCGTGATCACTCGAAATTCTCACTATCTTACCAATATTGCAATTTTTCTCAGTCTTAAGCTTCATACACAATGTTTTGAAAGCATCAAATGTGTCTGATTTCTCTCTTAGAAAATCTATCCAAGAGTACCTAGAAAAATCTTTCACACACACAAAGGCATAACGCTTACCTCCAATGCTTTCTACTTGATTAAGACCCATCAGATCCATATGAAGTAGTTCCAGTACCTTCGATATTGTAACATGTTGTACAACTTCGTGTGTAGTCTTCAATTGTTTCCTAATTTGACAAGGTCTACATATACCTGGTGACTTTTTACCAAGAACTGGTAATCCTCTAATAGAACCTGTAGAGACAATTCTTTTTAATATTTTAAAATTCAAATGTCCCAATTTTTTATGCCACAAATCAATCTCATTCACGATACACTATTACAGGTTTGTAGATTAGTTAAAGTATAATAATTGTTAGGGGATCTCAATCCTTCTAAAACATAGTTCCCATTTTCATCTATAATAACACATTTATCACGAGTAAAATTAACATGAAGATTCTGATCATAAATCTAACTTATGCTAATCAGGTTAGTCTTAAGTCCTACAATATGTAAAACATTCTTTAATCTAGGGAATCCTTCAACATTGAGAGTTCCTCTTTGAAGAACTCTTCCTTTCACACCATCACCAAAAGTGACAAGTCCAGAAGCATCTTCCTTGTAATTCTCCAGTATGGATTTGTCACCTGTCATGTGCTTAGAACACCCACTATCAAAATATCAAGCATTAGTAGCACATGTTCTAAAACAAGTAAAAGCTCCAAAATAATTCAATTTAGATTTTTTAATACAAACTTTTCTTGTTTTATTTGAAAGATCTATCTTTTTCCTATGTGTTATTCTTTGGAAATGAATCATATGTGAAAAATACTTATTTTCTAAAAAATTCATCAATGTAAAATACTGAGGTCTGATATAACCTTTAATACCACAAAAGTGATAAGTTAGAATAAACTTACTATACTTATCTGTCAAACCAGATGCTGTTGATTTGTGGTGTGTTACAACATGATATCTGTGTGTTGAAACATCAGCATGATTACTTGTAACTTGTGTTGATCATGCAATTTTATTCTGTATTGCAACATAAGGTTTCTGTGTAGCAACATCAGTACTTGTTCCTGCACAAAAGTTAGAAACAGAACTCTTAACAAAAACAGTTTTTGAGTTAGAGTGCTTACCTTTAAATCCGAGTCCTTTATGATCAAAACTGGATTTTCTAGTTGTCAGAATATGATCTAGACTAGAAGTCCCCAAATTCAACATTTTTAAGGACTTTTGAGTCCTTTCAAGTTCAGCTGAGACTTGTTTTATGTTTGCTTCTTTTTCAGCAAGCAAAGCCTCTAATTTCTGCACTTCGTTTTATGAATTCTCCTTGTACTGAATAAGGGCAGAAATCCTTCCTTCAAGCAATCTGTTCTGAGCAACTACTCTAATCCACTAAGAATACATATTCTCATATGATGCTTGAATTGATTCTTCATTCAGTTCAGATTCATCACTGTCAGAATCAATATCATGATTTTTTTCTATCCCATATGTTACAATAGAATTGCTCTGTGTAGACTGTGTTGCAACACGACTTGCAGATTTCTGCGAAGAACAAACATTTTCTGAAATCAAAGAAATACCAAAGGCTACGTGATTATTTACATGGTTGTCATCTTCTTCTTGATTATCTTCAGATTCCTCATCACTCCATGTAGAGGTTATAGCCTTTACCTTTTTCTTCAAGGTATTGGCACACTCAGTTGCACGTGCCCATACCCCTCATATTCTCTGCATTGAATCCCTTTCTTTTTATTAGAATCAGGTTTAGAAGAGGGTTTACCTTTGCTGGAAATGTCAGGTTTTGACTTTTTGCTCATCTTCTTCAAGAACTTGTTAAAGTTCTTTCTTAATAAGGCAAACTCGTCACTTTCTTCTTCACCTTCCTCATCAGTTGGTTCAGATGTAGCTTTTAATGCGATAGATTTCCCTTTTTTTTCTCTCTTTAATGTTCATATCATAGGTCTGAAGAGATCCCATCAGCTCTTCAACTTTCATAGTGTCAAAGTTTTTGCTCTCTTCTATTGCTGTGAGTTTTAGCTGAAACCTGTCAGGCAATAATCAAAAAATTTTTCTAACCATCTTTGTATCTGAAAAATGTTTTCTAAGAGCAAAAGCTTCGTTAGAGATATCATAAAGCTTAGTAAAATATTTAGATAATATTTCATCTTCTCTTATTCTCAATTCCTCAAATTTAGAGGTCAATATGATTAATTTTGTAACATCCCCTGATTCCACACACGTGCATAAGAGATATTCGTAAAATTATTTAGTGAGATCGGGAGACACTACTCTACTTAACTACAGTGCCAAAAAGTGCAGAACAGGTCATAAAAAACCCGGGTTTGATTCGTTAACCTTTTGTATTTAACTCTTCTTTCACTCATTTGATGGGGAGTCGAAAAATCCTAGTATCCAAGGGTTCCTAGAGCAGCTCTAAGGAAGAAAATAATACCAAGGAGGGGATTCAAGAGGAGAAATCAGATTAGAGGTTTCAAAAGAATTTTTCTTTCCTTTACTCTTGTTTCTCTTCAATATTCTACAATTGAACATATATCAATCTTGTGATTTCTGTTGCATTTCTTCTTGTATAAGCATAACTTAATTAAATTTCTAGAGAGATAATTGAACTTCTAATGTAATCCAATTATTTTATTTTCCTCAATTATTCATGATATCTATTGTTGAGTTGATTTTTCTATTTTGCGCTTAATGCATCTATTTTTTTGGCCATTAAATAGAGTTATGTTGTGAAACTTATATGAACTTGGGAAGGGGAGTTTAGATTTGGACATAGATAGAACAACATAAGATTGCCTAATATGGGGTGAGTTTACATAGAATAGGAATATATCTATGTGAGTTGTGTAACATCTTGAGAATAATCAAACTTAATAAACTTAGTCAATTTATGTTAGGAGTAACATATTATCTTGTCTAAGTATTTTCACTTTATCTTGGGAGAGACTTGTGAATACATTGAATTCTAGGTTGTCATCTCAAAGTGGATTAGTGAATTAAGAAGAAAACTAGTAGTTAGAGGAGTTAGAGGGTAGATTGCATTCTTAGATTCTTTATAATTGCTTTAAGAACAAACTTTGGTTGCTTAGTTTCGATTTCAATTCTCGCATTTTACATTGTTATTTACTTTTCAATTCTTGCTTAAAACAATTACTTATTGTCACTTGGATAAATTGAAAACTAGTTCGGTTAATAGTTAGCAATTATGAATCAAATACTCTCCGAGGGAATGATACTCTCTTACTTTCTATATTACTTGTTGCAACCTATAGACTTGCGGTTGTGTGTTAGAAATAGCCCAACATAACCAAGTTCTTTCTCTCTCATTGTGAGTTTCAGGAATTGTCTTCGAGAAGGACAATTGGGCATGCTAATGTGCATAATGGGCTATATCTTCTTGAAAATAAAGTGACTGTGTGTAGTTTGCTCCAAAGTCACATCATGTTTCTTTTTCCATTTCTAATAAGGATGAAATAATATTATGGCATAATAGATTAAGCTAACCTAGCTTTCCCTATTTTAAAAATCCATTTCCATTATTGTTTAAGAATAATAAAATGAGTTCTTTTCTTTGTGAAATTTGTCAGCTTGCTAAGCATACTCATAGTTTTTATCCATCTCATCCTTATAAAGTTTCAAAACTATTCTTGACCATTCATAGTGACATTTGGGATTCTAGGATTAATAATATCACCGGAACAAGATGGTTTCTCACTTTCGTTGATGACCATTCTGGGGCTACGTGGGTATACTTTATGAATGAAAAATCAGATACAAAAAAAATATTTTAAAGAATTTTGTTTACTAATATAGACACAGTTTTAGACAAACATTTAAGACCTTAGAGCTGACAATGGAAGAAAATACTACAATTCAATTCTGGGGGATTTTCTAAAATAAAAAAGGATAGTATATCTAAGTTTTTGTCCAGGAACTCGACAACAAAATAGAGTCACAGAAAGAAATTAAAGACACTTATTAGAAGTAGCCCGGTCAATCATGTTCACTACAAATGTTCTAAAACATTTTTGGCAGGAAGTTGTACTGACTGCATGCTATCTGATTAGTCGTGTGCCATCTCGAGTCATAAAATTTGATACTCCTCTTAACCTACTACTTAAAACATACCCATATATAATTTTTTTCAGTACTGTTCCCCTTAAGATATTTGGTTGTAGTGCTTTTGTTCATATTCCTTCCCAAAACAGAAGTAAAGTTGAGCCACGTGCTAGGAAATGTGTCTTTCTAGGTTATGCTCTACCTCAAAAAGGATATAAATGTTATTGTCCTTCTTCTATGAAAATGTTCATTTATTGTGGTATTACTTTTTTTGAGTCTCAACCATTTTTTCCACCTACCTCTCTTCAGGGGGAGATTCCTAGCGAAGATCAGCTTTGGGATGTGTCAATTTCTTTACCTGAGTCTAGTTATTGTGCCGATAACATTCGAAAACTTAGAAACAAGAGGAGAAACATTGCAGCGGCAACAATCTGAGCCTTTATAGCAGCCTTTACGGTGGCATCAATTTGAGCTACAGGTATATACACATCGACAAAAACAACAAGAAATACAGCCTATCATGCCTCAACATGACCATGAATCCACCTTAAAGACAATATCCTCTCCAGAATCATTGGGTAATCCTAATCCTTCACAGTCTCGATTATTGTATAATTCCAATTCTTCAAATTCGCATGAGGAATTCAGTATGCATGATGAAGTCAATGAGTTAGATCTACCAATTGCCCAATGGAAAGGTGTTTGTTCATGTACCATGCATCCTATCTCTAAGTTCCTATCCTATAGTAAGTTGTCCGCTCCAAACTATCCATTTATAGCTTCAATCTCGAGTATTGAAGTTCCAAAAAGCATTGAAGAAGCTTTAAGACAACCAGAATGGAGGGAGTGCAGTTTTTGAAGAAATGTCGGCTTCAGAAAAGAATAGCACATAGGAAGTGACTTTCTTACTAAAGGGAAAAATACCTGTTAGATGCAAATGGGTGTTTACCATGAAATAAAATTCTAATGGACAGGTAGAGAGGTATAAGGTGAGAGTTGTTGCTAAAGGTTTGACACAAACCTATGGGGTGGACTATTTGGAGACTTTTGCACCGGTTGCCAAGTTAAACATAGTTCAAGTTCTTTTATCTCTTGCTGCAAATCTCAACTAGCCCTTACATCAATTAGACATAAAAAATGCCTTCTTGAATGGTGATCTTGATAAGGAGATGCATATAGATCTACCACTTAGATTTGGAGAAAAAGTAGATGATGTCGACTTAGGAAGTCTCTATAAGGGTTAAAATAGTCCCCTGGGGCCTAATTTGATAGGTTCACAAAAGCAGTCAAGAAACATGGTTACTTTCAAGGTCAATCTGATCATTCTTTGTTCTATAAATACTCACAAAGAAGAGGAATAACTATTATGATAGTTTATGTAGATGATATTATTGTAATGGGAAGTGATATCGAAGAGGTGGATCGTTTAAAGAAAATTCTTGCTGTTGAATTTGAGATTAAGGACCTTGGTCAACTCAAGTATTCTTGGGGAATGGAAGTGGCTTGGTCGAGAGTGGAAATTTCTATAACACAGAGGAAGTATATCATTGATCTTTTGAAGGAGACCGGAATGTTAATGTGCAAACCAGCTGAAACTCCTATGTATCCGAATGTGAAGCTAAGTTTGATTGATGGTGGAACTCTAGTTGACAAAGGACAATATCAACGTTTAGTAGGTAAGCTCATTTATCTCTCTCATTATAATAACCTAGTTTTTTTAAGGGTATAATGGTCATTTGACCAGATTTTTTCTTTTGCAAAAAAAAAATTAATTAAATATTATATATATGTATATTACTTTCCCTCTCTCTCTCGTCCCCCCCCTCCCGATCATCTCTCTCCCTCTCTCTGTGTTCCCATTTCCTGCCGAAGAAGACCGAAGCTGGAGCTTCCCTAGGTGCCGCCGTCCGACCACCGTCCGGCCATGGGAACCACCGGCGCAGCTCCAACTCGCCACCAGCTGCAAGCTGCCGCCCTCGGAGTAGCCACCAGAGCCGCCGAGCGCCGGCGAGGGGCGAACGGAGCCACGGATGTTTTCGGTCATCGGCGACTATTTCGGCCACCATTCGACACCAAACCAGGCTCATTAGATTCGTCTCATCGCTAGGATCGTCAAGATATATATTTCATGATCCCGTTTTGTCCAGTTTTAAAGTTGCCATTTTTGTGTATTTTTGAGCTCGAGTTTGACTTTTGTTCCAGCCGTTAGATTTTATTTTTGTTGTCATTTTTGGAATGTACATGGAAAATGGAGAAGTTTGATATATATATATTGACTATATTTGGTGACCCGCACAAAAAAACGATATCTAACGGCTTAGATTTTATCTAGTTTTGTGTGACAGTGGCCCAGTATCAGTCCGGACCCGAATTGATCGAGTTATATGTCTAACTTAGCTATTTTGGACATTAGGAATTCAATGAAAGGTCCGTTCATTGATTCGAAGCTTCATTGAGAAGTTGATTTTTCCCAAGTGAGCGATCGAGGGCATAGAATTGGTTCCCGACCCTCCGAGCGATCGTCCAATCGGCGCCTTAAGGATCCAATAATATGACATTGCTATTTTAGTGAGGTAGGGATTCAGTTACCTCTATTTTATATTGTTTTTGGTTAAAACTTAATTTCTGCAACACATGATGACAAATATGATTTTTGAATTTTTTTGGGATATATGTGATGGAATTGAATTGTATTATATACATTGGATTGCTCTTGGATTTTTCTGACTGCAGGTTATTTTTTCGGGTATATAAAAATAGGGTCCTTATGCTGCCCGTTTTTCTATAAAAACCTAGTGTACTTATTTTATTGAAAAACCAGAGCATGATTATTTTCACAGTTCAGTTCTGTATTGCACGTGTCATAGGATCATACATGAGCACTGTGTTAGCATCGTGGGTTTACAGTGTGGCGCTGCGTGCCCCACCATCGGTGTAGAGTCCGTAAACCCTCGCGGGGTATTTCTTTTGATTACCTCCCCATTTGGCAGGTGTAGGCAGTAAGGTTACCCCTCCATGTTTGGTAGACGATACACAGGTGTCCCCTCCGGTTGTGGGCTAGGTGTCAGGCAGGCTGTATGGCACACGTAGTGCCAACACCCTAGTTTCCATTGGTGAGAGGTGGTGAACTCATTGGTATAGGTGGATTTGTATCATGTGTTTGTGGACTGATTGATTTTCAAATATCATGCTTTTTTTTGTATACCTATATATATGTATGTGCATAGGGACTATTGGTTTTGGATATTATTATGTATATATGCACATATGGTTTTGCAAAAGTGTTTCGAATTAAACTAACCATGCAGGGGCTTTCCATCACTAAAAAAGTTTTTAAATGAGGTAACAGCTTTCCTACTGAGCTTTCGAGCTTACCCCTTCTAGTTTCCTTCCTTTCAGGTGGTTGTTCATTCGAGTCAGTTGTCTTAATGGCTAGGCAAGTCGCTTGGCTTACGTATGCGGTCTTATTCCTATTCCTCTTCGGTTGGTCCTTATAACTTGTTCCATTCTTTTCATTTCTAACTGTTTAGCCAAGTTTGTTGTTTATGCTAAGTGAATGTATGAGGACATGTTTCTACTATTTGAAGATTTGGTATATAAATGGGATATTATAGTTCCCAAGGAGCATATTTTTAAAGTTTTAAGTACTTGAAAATTTTGATTAACTTTGTAAATCAACTTTTGGACTTTCTGACACAAGATTTGCGAACTTCATTTTAACCAACATTAAAGTTTTTATCAAACCAAGTTTTTGTACAAATTAAATATGTTTTATTGAATTTCAATTGACGTATCTTTCTTAATAAATTAAACTAAAGATAGGCTCTCTTTTAGAATTTCTAAAGATTCAAGGACTAAAATGAAAAATCCAAGTACTTGAACTATCTTTGTCACCATCAATCTCAATACCAATGGTTTACGTTTCCAGAGAACGGAAAATGGTTATGAGCTATTGAACTATCTTTGTCACCATCAATCTCTAAACTCGTTTATCTTGTATGGTGTAACACAAAGATTTTTGTTCTTCGTCTTAAACCCTATTCGATTACGTTCTGTACTTATAAAGAGACTCTTGTTAGAGTCATTAACTCGAAGATTGTCTAGGTCCAGGTTCTTGCTGCAGACAAATGGGTATGTCCCAGGAGATTGTTGATCTATTTTGATCAGGGAGACGATAATATTGTATCTGATATTTGATCTGCTATTCTAGTTAGGTGCCTTACAATCAGTGTTCGGAGTCCTGTATTCTCAGCTTATATCTATGGTTATCATCGTTATCTTTTGATCACTCACATACTTGAGGTAGTCGTTTCCAACCATTGGTATTGAGATTTTTGTACCTGTTAATAAGCCATCTTATACCTCTGTATCTCTTTAGGCACATGCTTATAACATACCACTGTGCAATTCGGTATGTTGGCAGGATTTTGATGCCAAGTGAAGAGTGCCTATTTCACACGCTTTCATTAATTAGTGTTCGGTTTACTACTCATAAATTCTGTAGTCAAGTGTTCACTATATTTCTAGTGACTATTTCTTACCATCTTGTTCATACTATTGCTTGTACTTGAATTTCGGGACGAAATTCCTATAAAGAGGGGAGAATGTAATAACCCAATTTTTTTAAGGGTATAATAATCATTTGACCAGATTTTTTTTTCAAAAAAAAAAAATAAATATTATATATTTGTATATTACTTTCTCTCTTTCTCTCTCGTCCCATCCCCCTCCCAATCATCTCTCTCCCTCTCTCTCTGTTCTCTTTCCTGTCGAAGAAGACCGAAGCTGGAGCTTCCCCATGTGCCATCGTCCGACCACCGTCCAGCCACGGGAACCACCGGCGTAGCTCTAGCTCGCCGCCAGCTGCAAATCGGCCCTTGGAGCAGCCACCGGAGCTGCTGAGCACCAGCGAGGGGTGAACGGAGCCGAGGACGTTTTCGATCACCGGCGACTATTCCGGCCACCATTCGACCCCAAACCAGGCTCATTAGATTCGTCTCGTCGCAAGGATCATCAAGGTATATATTTCACAATCCTATTTTGTCCGGTTTTAAAGTTGCCATTTTTGTGTATTTTTGAGCTCGAGTTTGACTTTTGATCTGACCGTTAGATTTCGTTTTTGTTGTCATTTTTGGAATGTACTTGGAAAATGGAAAAGTCTGATGTATATTGACTATATTTGGTGACCGGCACAAAAAAAACGATATCTAAGGGCTTAGATTTTATCTAGTTTTATGTGACATTGGTCCGGTGTCAGCTTGGACCCGAATTGGTCGAATTATATGTCTAACTTAGCTATTTTGGATATTAGGAATTCAATGAAGGGGTCCATTCATTGATTCGAAGCTTCGTTGAGAAGTTAGTTTTTCCCAAGTGAGCGATCGAGCATGTGGAATTGGTTCCCGACCCTCCGAGCGATCGTCTAATCAACACCTTAAGGATCCAATAGTGTGGCATCGCTATTCTAGTAAGGGAGGGATTCAGTTACCTCTATTTTATATCGTTTTTGGTTAAAATTTAATTTCTGCAACACACGATGACAAATGTAATTTTTGAATTGTTTTGAGATATATGTGATGGAATTGAATTATATTATATACATTGGATTGCTCTGGGATTTTTCTGAGTGCAGGTTATTTTTTTGGGTATATAAAAAATAGGGCCGTTATGCTGCCCGTTTTTCTATAAAAACCTAGTGTACTTATTTTATTGAAAAACCAGAGCACGATTATTTTCACACTTCAGTTCTGTATTGCACATATCATAGGATCATACATAAGTACCGTGTTAGCATCGTGGGTTTACAGTGTGGCGCTGTGTGCCCTACCATTGGTGTAAAGTTCGTAAACCTATTTGGGGTATTTCTTCTTATTACATCCCCATTTGGCAGGCGTAGGCAATGCGGTTGTCCCTCTAGGTTTGGTAGGCGACATACGAGTGTCCCCTCTGGTTATGGGCTAGGTATCAGGCAGGCTGTATGGCACACGTAGTGCCAACACCCTAGTTTCCTTTAGTGAGAAGTGGTGAACTCATGGGTATGGGTGGATTTGTATCTTGTGTTTGTGGACTGATTGATTTTCAGATATCATGCTTTTTTTTTGTATACCTATATATGTGTATGTGCATACGGACTATTGATTTTGGATGTTATTATGTATATATGCATATATAGTTTTGCAAAAGTGTTTTGGATTAAACTAACCATGTAGGGGCTTTCCATCACTAAAAATGTTTTAAAATGAGGTAACAATTTTTCTACTGAGCTTTTGAGCTCACCTCTTCTATTTTCCTTCCTTTCAGGTGGTTGTTCATTCGAGTCAGTTGTCTCAATGGCTAGGCAAGTTACTTTGCTTACGTATGTAGTCTTATTCCTATTCCTCTTCGGTTGGTCCTTATAACTTGTTCCATTCTTTTCATTTCTAACTGTTTAGCCAAGTTTGTTGTTTATACTAAGTGAATGTATTAGGACATATTTTTTACTATTTGAGGATTTGGTGTATCAATGGGACATTATAGTTCCTAAGGAGCATATTTTTAAAGTTTTAAGTACTTGAAAATTTTGATTTACTTTGTAAATCAATTTTTGGACTTTCTGACGTAAGATTTGTGAACTTCATTTTAATAAACATTAAAGTTTTTATCAAACCAAATTTTTGTACAAATTAACTACATTTTATTCAATTTCAATTGGCGTGTCTTTCTTAATAAATTAAACTAAAGATAGGCTCTCTTTTATATAGAATTTATAATGATTTAAGGACTAAAATGAAAAATCTAAGTACTTGATCTCCTCTACATTTTGTAAAATTATTTATTTACATTAATTTACACTCAAAATTATCAAAAGTCATAGCCTTGGATTTTGGGTTGTGACACTCATACTAGACGAGATATTGCCTTTGTTGTAAGTCTTGTAAGTGAGTTCACACATGCACCTTGTGAAGAACATTAAGAAGCAGTTTTCATAATTTTGAGGTATCTTAAGGCAACACCAGGAAAAGGTCTATCCTTCAGAAAGAATGAGACTAGAGATATTGAAGCGTATATAGATATTGATTGGGCTGGTTCGGTTGATGATAGGAGATCTACATCTAGGTATTGTTCTTTAATTTGGGGCAATCTTGTGACTTAGAGGAGTAAAAAATAGTTTGTTATGACACGAAGTAGTTCTAAAGCTTAATTTAGAGCTTTAGCACATGGAATGTGTGAATTACTTTGGCTAAAGTGTCTAATGGAGGAATTACATTTTCTGAGTGGTCCTATGAAGCTTTATTGTGATAATAAAACAGCAATTAGTATTGCTCATAACCTGGTGCATCATGACCGAACTAAGTATGTTGAAGTTGATATGCATTTCATTAAGGAGAAGTTAGAAAATAAATTGGTGCCCATGATCTATATTCCAACTAGACAACAACTGGGGGATGCTTTGACTAAAGGACTTTCAAGGTAGACCTTTGATGATCTTAAAAATAGGCTAGGCATGATCAATATTATTGCACCAGCTTGAGTAGAAGTGTTAAAGAATTCGAATATTCATTAAGTTAAAATTCATATTTTTAGTTTCAATCAAATTCAAATTTGTTTACTTGCCAGTTTTATAAGAGTTGTAGGGTTGTTCCTTTTCTTTAGGAAGTACTATTGAATTTACATTTTCCTATAATCTGTCATGCTTGTAGTTGATAAGATTTTTTAAGTTTAAGCTTTTCTGTTGAGTTTGAGTCCTAGGTCTATAAATAAGATTGTAAACTCAGGTTGTTATTCATTCAGAAAATAATAATAGAAAACACTTTCTTGCCCATAAAAACACATACTGCAAACAATTATCAGGACTAAAGAAGCCTAACTCGAATATTTGGTTGAGGGAGATGAGAGTTAATTCCTTGAGTTAATGATCCAGATGGAATTATTTGACAAATTGCCTAGCAGAACTTTGATGGTATTCTAAGTAGAATATTAGAAACATGGGAAGAACTAACACAATACAATCTTTATTATTTGCACCTATGTGCCCTCTCAATAGGATCTTCGTAAAGACAAAGAAAGAAAAACCAGCTAGCCTAAATAATAAGAGTACATAGATGAGATGTAAATTAACTTTTGTGAATATTTATATTAAGTTTGTACATGATAGAACAGTTTGATCGACTATTACTTTAGTCAAATTCGTAAGACTATTGCGTTAATCAAGTCCGTAAGCTATTTACTTTCAGAAGTAGAAATTTTCAATGGAATTTATTTTATGTTACATTCCTTATCATAGTTGTTATTGTAAACATTTGATTTTAAAAAAGGATAAAAATATAATTTGTGGCTAAGGACATTTTAGTTATTTCACATTTTTAAAATTTAAAATTAAAAATATCAAAAATGTATATGAACATTTTTTAGTCTAAGTCCATTTGGGCAAAATTATAAAGGAAGTTTTAAGGGGGGACCAAAATATAATTAATTAAGGCACAAACGAAGAGAAATTTAGGATTTTGGGGTAACTAGAATTTGACACGTGGCCACTATTCCTCTTTTTGCCTTTAAATCCCTTCATTTTCCTCTCTTTCTCACTTGATGCCCACGTGCCCTTAGAGAGCCAAAGCTTTGCCGACAACTACTCACACCGCCCACTACCATCGCCGGCACGCCTGCTAGCACCCTCCGCCACCAGCCAATGAAGCTGCGCTACCGACAACCATCCCCGCCATTAGAGGCCAGCTTGAAGTCAAGGCTTGTCGCGGCCGTTTCAGGCAATTTCAGCCGCTAGTCACTGCCGTTAGCCACCGTGGATGCTCAAGAGCTTCTTCCCGAATCTAACTCCATAAGTCTCGGCCACTACTTTCCGGCGATTAAGCTCCGGTGAGCAATTGGGTATTTTTTTTAAGTCGTTTCTCAAATTTAATTATGGTACTTTTATAAATATTTTGGATGACAAATGATTTGTTTGTGAAATTTGGTGTGATGGCGGAGGATTTAATACATAAAAAAGGATGATTATTTTTGTGGAGTTGAATTTCCGATTGCTAGAAATTTCGAATTGAAAAATTGGTATTTATGCAATTATTTTCAGAGCAGTGATATTTTTGTAATTATTTTTGTAAACTATTTATTTTAGTCGTGAAACATTTATGGAGTAAAAGAGGAGATTAAAACATGAATGAATACGATAGTTTTGAAAAAAATCTGGAAATGAGACAGTTTTTAAATAGAAAATGTGGTATTTTTTTAAATATTTTAGAAAAATTATATTTTTGACATTTTCATATTTGACGACCGATTAAGGCTCGGGACCACAAAACAAGGTTTTGACCTCAAATTTAGACTCAGGGAGGTCGAGAGGCAAATTTTGATATAAAATATCGCTTTGTTTTGGAAGTGGCACGAATTTTGAGGCACAAAGCTAGTGAATAGTGCCATTTTGTGTGCCACAATCAGAGTCTCGGCTTGGAACCCAACTTTAGCGAATTATGTGTCTAATCTAACAATTTTGGACGTTAGGAATTCAATGATAAAGTCCGTTTTGTGATTGAGTCTCCGTTAGAAAATCAAATTTTTGAACCAAAGGATCGAGGGTTCAGAAATGACCCCCGACTCTCCAAATAAATAATCCCTATCAAAAATCTGGGCCCCGTTTGTTTCTATCATTCAATTCCATTGGAATAGAAAATCCATTTGAATGAGTGTTTGTTGCAACAATTCTAGTTTTTCCATTCAAATGATCTTTTAGAATGTGTGTTTGTTTCAGCAATTCAATTTTTCTATTCAAATGGTCCATCAGAAAAATTAATCATTGGAATGATTTTTTTGTGTCTTGAATGAGAATAGAAGGGGAGAGGTATTTTTGAATGGTCCATTCCAATGCTCCCATTCTAATTACAACCCATTCCACTATTTTTTCCATTCAAATGTCTCTCATTCCAATTGTAACATATTCCACAATTTCCATTCAAATACACACATTCAAACAGGCGAACCAAACGGGGCCCTGATATTTTTGGCTTCATATTCTTTTGTCTAAGAGAATATTACTAACCTTCAAACCTCGTTGTATTACTCCTAAACATGAATCGCGGTGGAGATATACAAGAACTCTAGCAAGTCCATGAATAAGCGTGTAGCCCAGTTGAGGTTTGCACCTCTCCTTGGGTCTACATAACATGAAAGAATTGATCAGCAATGTTATCATATTTCCTGCGCATTTTTGGGATAAAAAATCTGATTTACTTTCAAATGAGTCTACATAACATGAAAGAATTGATCAGCAATGTTATCATATTTCCTGCGCATTTTCGGGATAAAAAATCTGATTTACTTTCAAAATAAATTTCATAAGGTGTTAAATATTCGATGGCAACAAAAATTTTCTTAACAATCTATGTTCTAACTACATAGGTTTGGTTGCTGTACTTTGAAGGCCAGTAAAGTGAGAACGGGAGGAAAAATCAATATGCCTACCGCTGGTGCTTTTAAACTTTTTATAATAGTTATTTTAAACAAGTCAAAGACTTTGGACACCTTGACAAGGATTATCTGAGTCGTGCCCCATTTGAAAAGATAGATTTAAATGGATATAATAGAATATATTATAATTGGAATGAGAGATATTTGAATTATAATATAATATTTTATCGAAAAAAATATAATAAAACAGAATGGATTATAATTGGAGTATAAGACATTTGAAGCATAATAAAATATTAATAGGTTATAATTTTAATGAGAGATATTCGAATATAACATTCAAAAACAACCCAGATCATTCTCATTCAAGAACAAAAAATCATTTTAGTGGTAATTTTAAATAATGTGTCATTCGAATAGAAAAATTGAATTGTTGAAACAAACATCGATCAAATCATTGAAATGAAAAAGCAAGAATGGTTGAAACAATTTTCTCTTTTTTTCTCAATTATAATTTACTTTGAAATTTATAATCAGAACTAAATCCTTTTTTTTTTTCTCATTAGAGAGAAATGAACAGTTAAAGATATTAAAAAAAATTGCTTTTCATGAAATAACAACACAACGTCCGGAGCACATTTACGTTCTACACAATTTCCCCTGATGGCATATTGTTAATTCGACTAACATATTTATGATCATTATTTAATCAACTGTTGACAAGATATGTCTGTTAAAAGGTAAGTTATTCTTTTATCAAATAATTTATTCGAAGTCTGTTAACATAGTGAAAAAAAAAAAAAAAAAAACGTCATAAAATTGCCTTGTATTTTTTTTTTTTTTTACGAAACCCTTTGTATTTTAAAAAATATGAGAAAACCCCTTGAATTTGATTTTTTGTTATAAAAGAACTTTCTAATTTAAGTATTTTCAAATTTGACCTTCTCGTATAAACTAAATTGGAAAAATAAAAATGAAATGACAAAATTACCTTTAGTGGATATTAGATTTAGGTTCACATTATATTTTTACTATGTATTTGGATACACAGATAATTATTTGGAAGCGAAAAATAAAAATATTATTTAGAAATTAGTATAAACAATTTTTAAATTTATTTTAAGTTTAAATCTACCACTAATTAAGAGTAATTTTGTTATTTCCATCAATTTCTTTAATTTTGATTACATAAGGAGGTCGAATTTTAAAAATAGTCAAATTACGAGGTTCTTCATGAAAAAAAGAACAAATTTAAAGGGATTTTCCCATATTTCTAAAAAGACAGAGGTTTCGTAAAAAATTTATCCAATACAAAGTAATTTTAGGATGTTTTCTCATTAAAAAAATAAATATTAATTGTCCTTGTTTTAAACTTTTCCTCTCCCCTGTTTTGAGATTGTCCTTAGGAATCGCACATTCTGAAATCCTTTCTGAATAGTTTTATGGTAGGCATAAGTCTCGGCTTGGCAGATCATCATGCTTCTGCACTAAATAGAGGAAAATTTGCCTCAGACTACTATGAAAATACAACTACATAACATAACCGAAATGTTGCAAAAATAGAGCTATAGATAGGCCAAAGGTTCTTCCTCTGCCAATCACATTCTGTAGCAGCAATACTCTTAAGGCTGTATAAATCTGATTTAAGTGGAAGGATACTTTTCATGGTGTTCTTGTTTTATTATCGCGCTTCAATCAATGATATTGATGCCTCATTCACAGAAATTTTACTATCATTTTGTGATTGAAGATCAAATTTCGGCGAGCTTCGAAAAGTAAAGATAGGTTGTTTTGGTTGGGGAAGATTTGTTTCATTGCTCAGCATGAAAACTACATCTGACATGATAGGTCTATCCGCGGGATGATCTTGCACGCATAACAGCCCAACATGGATGCATCTTATTGCTTCTGATATACTATATGAGCCAGCCAATGCATCATCCACAAAGTCTTGTCCTCTGCTTTCATTCCACAATTGCCATGCCTGAATATAAACCTATCAGTCATAATGAACTTACATTAAAAGAAGTAGAAAACGATAATCTGAACTCACATAAGAAATAAGGCCAAGGTGTTGATCATAATAATAGAAGTTGGTATTCTTCTTGCTGCTCACTATCTCTAAGATCAAGACACCAAAGCTAAAGACATCGGATTTTTCAGAGAAGATTCCACCCATGGCATATTCTGGAGACATGTAGCCTCTGTAATTGATTGAAACAATAAACCATTAGAGCTTGATTGTCATTAACACCGAAAACATTAGAATATTTAAAGATTTCTTACAAAGTTCCAACGACCCTTTGAGTGTTTACCAAATCAACTGTTCCTTGGAAAATCCGTGCCAATCCGAAATCTGATATTTTTGGGTTCATCTTCTCATCCAAGAGAATATTGCTAACCTTTAAATCTCTATGTATTACCCTTAAAAAAGAATCACGATGGAGATACACAAGACCTCTAGCAACTCCATGTATGATGTTCAGCCGTGTAACCCAATTGAGCTGTGCTCTTCCTCTTGGATCTAATCCATGCATCCAGTAAAAATTAATCAACTATGTAAGTATCATATTCCATCTGTTATTTATTTTTTCCGCTTAAATATTTCTAGCTGTACTATGCTACACATATATATAAAGTTGTTTGAACAACGGTACATGACTATGACAGCTAAATCATGGACCAGAACAAAACATAGATTTAGATATATCAAGAAAGGATTTATCAATGTACATAGTTATGCATTAGAAGAGAGCAAAACAGTAATTCTTAAGTTATTGGGAAAACTATGATAGAACGACCAAATACAAGACAAGGTGTTGCGTAGTAAAACCAATACCAAAGATGAAATTATCCAAGCTTTTGTTGGGCATGAACTCGTAAACTAGTAATTTCTCTTCTTTCTCAATGCAGTAACCCAAGAGCCTAACAAGATTTCTGTGTTGGAGTTTTGAGATTAATATCATCTCATTCTTAAACTCTTCTATGCCTTGTCCTGAGCTACTTGACAGTCTTTTAACTGCTATTTCCTTTCCATCCTGCAGTTTCCCCTGCAAATAGAGATCAAATTTGTCGCTGTATGGATATTTTACTTGTTATAATGCACCATTTCACTAGGAAAGAGTACCTTATAAACAGAACCAAATCCTCCTTGCCCAAGTTTGTTTGCTGGACTGAAATGGTTTGTCACATCTAAAATGGTAGTGAAGTCAAAAATAGGAATCTCAGACGTATCATGTTGTTTTGAAAATTGAAGAGTATCTCTTGAACTGTCGCTTGACGGCATCATCTCAGTGTGCTCTGTAGTCTCCTTGGTGTTTCCTGGTTTTATTATTATTATTATGATTTTTTTGTGTCAGTTACTAAACTTAGTTGTGTGAGGAAAAAAAATAGAATAAAGGAGATGGCACTAAATTCATTCCAACTCTGAAATTCGGTTTTAAGTTCAAGACTCTCTAAAAATCAACTCACTTTGATGGAATTATCCATTTTCCTACGTTTACTTATATTAAAAAAAAAAAAAAAAAAGGGGTGACCTGAGACCTATTTCAGCTGAAGAATATGAACACAAAGTCATAAACAATTTTCTATCTGTTGCAATGGTCCTCATGGAGCTCCATCACGTCCAGGTTTACCATTAATATTTGGCTACTTATAGTTGTAAGATGAGGCATGTGAACGCATGGCCAATGTTCTTGTTTTTGCTGAGAAATAGAACGATAGATTTCAGGATTTTATCCATTCTACACTTATTTTCTTACCTTTTCTTTTAGCTCTCCATCTGCACAAGCATATTACTGCGATAACTATTGTCCCAACAATAGAAATAGTAACAAGGCTGATGATAATCTTCTTAACTTTCTGTCCTCCAACTGAACAAGTAATGAACACGCTTAAATTAGATTTGGGCAAGAGGGGAAAAGCAGTTCAAATTACAGAATTTTCCAATGGAACAACATATATTGTTCTCACCTAGTTCGGCATGAGCAAGGCGGAGGAAAAGGTCTTCTCCATTATGGGTGAACCCCTGAATGTCAATAAGACTTTTGAACCAGGCCAAACATCCTATTCCCTCTACATATGAGTAAGCTATGCAAGAACAATTATTCAGGCACCAGTTTTGACAACTATCTCTATCAACATGGTCAAGCTCAACCGGATTCACATATTCATAAAAATCTGGAGGTTTCACATTACCTATCTTCCAAAACCCATCTTGTTTACCTCTCTGTGAAGCTAGGCCAGTAGTGTTTTTGTCGCAAAGCAATTGGTTCCGTCTCACGCACCCTCCAGTCCAGTTTCCTTTGCTCCACTCTGCGACTGATTTTGGTTCAAAACCTTTCAGACAATTACAAATTGGAGATTCAGAGTCTTTGCACACCCCAAAGGGTCCACAGACTCCATATACATCGCACTGATTCACTGGTGCCTCCCAATCAGTAAACCAGTCGCCGCCTTTCGCTTTTCCCACGGCTTTTAGAACGCCTCCAGATGTAAGCAACACATTTCCGACATCAGAGCTGTTGTAGTCCCAATTAAAATTGAGCTGTGTCAAACCCGTCAGTGCAGATTCTTCGAGACTGAATGGACTTTGATATCTAGTATTCATATCCGGTATGCCAGTGAACTTGCTCTTAGCCCATGGTCCACTTCTCCAGTGAGGCTTTGATCCATCAACCCTAATGAAAATTTCAGGTGGTCTCTGTTGTGAAATTTCAGCGGTGAAATTTCCAAGTGAAGGATCTGTATCGCTTTTCCATGAAGTCATTTCAAATCTCTCGCCAGTTTTGACATTAAAACCAAACACTGCTCCTGGTAAGAAGGTGTCCCCAGGATGCTGAAAGCTGTGCCATAATTCCTGTCCTGATATGCCATCTTTGAGAACCAAGTTTCCATCCTCTGAGAGAATTGCCACTGAACTATTACTTGATCGGACGCTGACTTTGCTTGACCACACCGAGTTGCGGTTTCCATCCAGGAGATCAAGATTTCCATTGCTGCCAATAGTCAGACTTGGTGAAGAGTCTTTTACTGTAACGGGATTCTCTCTGTTGGCCACCCATACAACTTTAAGAGGTGAATCATTCTTATACCAGATGCCCACATATTGATTTGCAGAATTATTGGGACTGAAGAAGCCTAACTCAAAAATTTGGTTAGGAGAGACTAGAGTCTGGAGTTGAGACAAGGCTTGGGATGAAGTTATGTTATAAATAGCGTCACAATAGCAAGATAGAAAAGAGTAGAATAGTAGAACTACAGAGAAAACCAACGCCCAAAAATCTCTACCTTTTGCAAACATCTGGACTCCAAACAGAGGATTTAAGCAAACACAAAAATGACAATATAATCACATATTAGAAACATAAAGTACAAAAACAAGGGCCTTGAATACAGGTATTAATAATCTGTGTACCTAGAAGGTTTGTATTTGCTTATAAAAGGTAGAAAGCAATACAATTTGCTGTTGATTGTTTCATTTTACAGTTGATCGTCATATCGTTTCTTTATATCACGAAGCAGAGAAGTTAGAATTTTCTCACGTGTGACTAGATATTTTAGCAAAAGAGACAATACTATCACCTTCCGTTGGGCTTTGAATGGTATATAATTGCGTAGAGCTCTAGTTTTCAGACTAATGACAACGACCCTGCGAGTCAATTTCTCATAGTTGTTTTTCTTTGACTTTTTCTTTTCTTTTTTCCCCTTCATTTTTCATGTGTGCCCTGAGGCAACCCTACGTTTCTTTCTCTTCAACCAATTCATGATAAAGGTGTAAAAAAAAAAAAAAAGAATTTGAGAAAAAAAGGCGGAATCTTATTCCAAAAAATCAGCTCTTACAAGTGAGATAAAAAAGGGGCAAGAATCAACCCAAATTTTACCCTCATTAAACAAAAAAGTTGTTGACAAAGCTAGAGAATGCACTACCATATTCCCAAAATGAGAAAGGGTCCTTTGAAGAATACCCTTTTCAAATAGTGATTTTGTAGAAATACACCCTCTTTATAGTTTTTGGGTGTGTACACCTTTTAAGTAAAAGTTAAAAATTCACTAATTCTGTAATTTAATATATTATACTTATTATATATTACACCTAGTTATTGAGTTTGTAATTATAAAGAACAAAGTTGTAACTAAGTTTCTAATAGTAATAGTGACATAATTTCATTATATAGTGATTGAGTTTCTAATAATAATGAATAAAGTAGTGAATAAGTTTATAAAACTCACTAATTTTGTAATTATATTGTATTTAATTTAGTTTATATTGAATTTTATTGCATTATAGTTAGTATTTAGTCGATAGAAACTTGTCTGGAAAGTTCGACAATATTGTCTAGCAGCTAGACAATGTGTTTGGAAAATGAGACAATAGTATCTACCCGATAGACAACTTATCTTGAAAGCTAGACAAAAGTGTCTATTAGATAGATAACATGTTTGGAGAGCTAGAAAACACTCGTCTACTAGTTAGACTCCTTGTTCAAAAAGCTCGAAGTTGCGATGAAGTTTTAAATAGTAATTGGTGGCATATTCTCATTATAGCAGTGATGATAATTCAAAACTCACTAATTTTGTAATTTAATATTTTTATTACTCATTACACATGGTTATGGAGTTTGTAATTTGGAAGAACAAAGTTGTGACTAAGTTTCCAATAGTAATGGTGACATATTTTCATTATAGTAGCGATAACAATTCAAAACTCACTAATTTTGTAATTTAATATAATATACTTATTATACATTACACCTAGTTACTGAGTTTGTAATTATAAAGAATAAAGTTATAACTAACTTTCCAATAGTAATGGTGATATCATTTTATTATATAGTGACTGAGTTTCTAATAGTAATGAATAAAGTAGTGAGTATATTTACAAAACTTACTAATTTTTTAATTATATTGTATTTAATGTAGTTTATATCAAATTTTATTTCATTATAGTTAGTATCTAGTCGAGAGACAGCTTGTCTGGAAAGCTCGACAATATTTTCTAGCACCTAGACAATGTGTTTGGAAAACGAGACAATAGTATTTACCTGATAGACAACTTATCTTGAAAGCTAGACAAAAATGTCTATCAGATAGACAATATGTCTGGAGAGCTAGACAACACTTGTCTAATAGCTAGACTCCTTATTTGGAAAGCTCGAAGTTGTGACTAAGTTTCTAATAGTAATTGTGGCATATTTTCATTATAGTAATGATGATAGTTGTGACTAAGTTTTCAATAATAATTATGACATATTTTCATTATAGTAGCGATGATAATTCAAAACTCACTAATTTTGTAATTTAACATAATATCTTTCTTATACATTACACCTAGTTATTGAGTTTGTAATTATAAAGAACAAAGTTGTTACTAAGTTTCCAATAGTAATAGTGATATATTTTCATTATATAATGACTAAGTTTCTAATAGTAATGAACAAAATAGTGATTAAGTTTACAAAACTCACTAATTTTGTAATTGTATTGTATTTAATTTAGTTTTTATCAAATTTTAGTCTATTATACTCAATGTCTAACAACAACGAAACGAGTTCTAGACCAACAAATTCTCTTTATTTGGTACTTTGAGATATTAGGTAAGTTTTGGGTAACAAACTCCAAGTTTTGAACTCTTTCTAATGAGAATTGACCAAAATTGATCGAAAATTGCCAATTGGGAAAAGAAGGTGCTAGATACAA